>JAULKR010234857.1:0-14159 GCA_032356305.1 Prasiola linearis | reverse complement strand
GATGCCGGCCCAGGCTGCCCCGCGCACGCGGGGATCGCCCCTCGACCAGCGCCGGGTCTTGCAGCGCGCGCTCGGCTGCCCCGCGCACGCGGGGATCGACCCTGTCGGTTGCTCCGGGCGCTGTTGGCGGTCCAGGCTGCCCCGCGCACGCGGGGATCGACCCCATCCCCCGATCTCGTCGATGGGCTTGGCGTCGGCTGCCCCGCGCACGCGGGGATCGACCCTCGTTGGTGGCGTAGTCGAAGAGCACCGCGCGGGCTGCCCCGCGCACGCGGGGATCGACCCGAAGGTGCGGCCGAGCGTGACCATCAATACCGGGCTGCCCCGCGCACGCGGGGATCGACCGAACGAGGGCGCACCGGTGACGATCGTCGCCGTGGCTGCCCCGCGCACGCGGGGATCGACCCTTGCAGCTCGGCCCGGGCCACGACATCACGCAGGCTGCCCCGCGCACGCGGGGATCGACCCCCCGCGAGTGTGCGCGCCACGCGCCGATCCCTGGCTGCCCCGCGCACGCGGGGATCGACCCGTCTTGGCCGCTTCATCCCTCGTCTTCTCGGCGGCTGCCCCGCGCACGCGGGGATCGACCCTGAGCGCGAAACGGCAGGCGCTTGCCGGACTCGGCTGCCCCGCGCACGCGAGGATCGACCTCGCCCGACCGTCCGTCGCCCGCCCGCCCGCCACGCCGGCTGCCCCGCGCAGCCGGCACATGGTCCGGATCCGACCGGGTGGTCCGGCAGAACGCACGCGCCGGACGCACCCAGATGTCCGCATCGCGCATCAGGCGGGCCACCCGGTTCACTCCCACCGTCCAGCCGTTGGCGACCAGCTCGGCGTGTACGCGCGGGCTGCCGTAGGTGTCGCGGCTGCCCGCGTGGACCTGGCGGATCGCCTCGAGCAGCTCATCGTCCTCGAGCGTCCGGGCGCACGGCTCACGCCCGAGCCAGGCATAGAACCCCGACGTGGACACCTCCAGCAGCGCGCACAGCGCCCTGACCGGGTGATCGATCCTGCACGCATCGACGAGGGCGAACCTCACTTCGGATCCGTGGCGAACAGGATCGTGGCCTTTTTTAGAACGTCGCGCTCCATCTTCAGATGCTTGACCTCGGCACGCAGCCTGACCAGCTCGTCGCGCTCGCTCTCGCCGGACGTCACCGATCCCGTCATCACCTGCCCCTTTGCTGCTGCCTGGTTGATCCAGTGGCGCACGGCCGTCTCGGTCAGGTCAAGATCCCGGCACACCTCGCCGATCGAGCGATCTCCCCGGGCAATCAGCTCGAGGATGCCGGCCTTGTACTCGGGCGTGAAGGAGTGGCGCTTGCGCACCGGCCTGGAGCTCTTCTGTTGTCTTGCCATCGAACACCTCTGGGAGCAGTATCGAAGGCCGGGAAAAGCCGATGCACTCGGCGATCAACGCTGTCGGCGCCCGGGCGCCGCGTTCGAGGAACTCCGCGCGCGCGGCGGCGGGCACCTCCTCGTCGGACACGATCTCGGTTCGCGGCATGAATCTTCCGGCATAGGCAAGCGCCATCGCCGGGCCGGCGCAAGGGCGGCGCAGTGGCAGGCGTTCCCAGCGCCACCGCCGCGACGCCCCAGACGACGGTCGCCGTCGAGGAGACGTGCAGCGGCACCGCGATGTGCAACGCGGCCTAGCCGAGCCGCGTCACGAGTGTGGCCAAGAGCGCAAGGGCGTCACCGTATCCGACGGAACATAGCCGCCGAGTGCGGGGCACCGGCCGCAGTCGCGCGGCAGTGTCGTCGCGCGCCGGTACCGCCTCCTCGATCCGGGAGACTGTCCACCGCACCGGGCGACATCGTCCCCAGGAGTACGCGGCACCGACCCGAACCGGCCTCGATGGATCCCGCGACAGATCACACCCGGCGTGCGGACGTGCCGACGTTCGGTCACGCGATTCGTCTCACCGGAACGCATCGATCACCGGACCCGTCCGGACGGACGGGGCATGAGGGACCGGGATGCGAACGACGCGTGCGCTCGTGCGCTATGGATCAAGGGACATCCGTGCACTCGAAGCCGTACACCTGACCGACCAGCTCCGGGGCATCGACGAACGCGTTCCGGTTGCCTTGCGCACCGGCGGCCGCCTCGTGGCGACGCACCTCCTCCGCCGACACCGGATCGGCGCAGTGCCAGTCGGCGAGCGTCGAGAGCACGCCGAAGCGGCGCGCGTCGGTGTCCGGATCGTCCGACAGGCTCAGGTCGCCGGTGTCGTCGCCGACCGCGCCCTCGTAGCGGACGTCCATGTAGAACGCGATCCGGGCGACGTCGCCCTGGACCTCCGGTGCCGGCTCCCAGGCATCGCCCGACACACGGCACACCGTGCACTCGTGATGCGGGGTGTCGGCTTCGTCGAAGACCTTGTTGCCCCGACTGGAGTTCACGGTCCGATCGACGGGCACGAGGTTGTGCACATCGGTGGCCGCGTCGGTGTCCTTCAGTCCGTACGACTGCGGCCACACGTGCTCGCGGTTCCAGAAGTCGCCCTCGGCCTGGTCGGCGCCGGACGCGCGGGAGTCCGCCGGCACGAGCCGACGGGTGTAGAAGAGACGGATCGCCCCCGGGGACACCTCGGCGCCCCGGGCGAGCACGTCCCACGTGTCGGCGTAGCGCAGGACGACGTTGCCGGTCATGCTGGTCGAGAGCGCGTCGCGAAGCGCCGCGGCGTCCCGGGCGGGCGCCTCGCCGGTGCCGGGCCCGCTCGTGCCGTCGTTCGGGCCGTCACTCGTGCAGCCGCCCGTGCCACCGGCGACGAGTGCCGCGCACAGCCACGAGGCGTACGTGCCGGTACGCCGCGAGGGGGAAGGTCGACGGCGCAGGGCCCGTCGTGGCGGCGGCGTGCGCAACGCGTTCGCGGTCGAGGTGTCGTGAGGCGGGCTGATCATCGGTACAGCATAGACCGGTCCGGTGCGCGACGAGAGCGACGGTGCGGTCGGGTCCGGTCGCCCTCGCCGATCGGTTGCCCCGCCTCGGGTACCGGGTCGGGACACGTCGCCGGTCGCCTGGGGTACGTACGCGGGTGGGCCCCTCCCGTCCGGTCGTTCGCCAAACTCGTTCGGCGATCGGTGGCACCGACCTTCGGCCGCGGCGGGTGACGACTCGACGGCCTGCAGCCTCCGGCGACGTGAGTGGCGGCATCCCGGAGGTGGCTGGACTTCCATCTCTGCCGGTTGCCATCCGACAGGCCCCGGTCCCTCGTCGCCCACGTCCCCCTCCCACGCCGACAGCCACCCTGATCGCCGCGCCCGCCCGAGTCCTTCCCGGTACCCGCGTCCCGTTCGCAGTCGCGCTGCCGTGCCTCGGCATCACCGGCCCCGACGACGTCGAGACCGCCCTCGGGGCGCGCGCTGCGACGGTCGAGCGCGATCCGGACACCGGCGACGACCGCGCCGTCGCCACCGTCGGTCCGCGCGCCGATGCAGGGGGCCACGGACGACGGCACCGGTGGGTGTTCGATCACCGGCACGCGGGGTGGCGGTCCGATGCTCGCGTTACCGCTCGTCGTCGCGGCGGGCAGCGTCCCGGATCGACGACGAGCGCGTCGATGTGTCCGGGGCCCGACGACCAGGCGCTGCCGACGACGGACCTGCCGTACCGGGGCGCATCCGCGCACGGCGGACATCGTCGCCGTCCCCCTCCCTGCCGGCGGGCCCGGGCGACGGTTCCGCCCGGGAGATCGCCGACCGCGCGGGATCCCGGACACCCGGGCAGGAAGGCGAACCGTCGCGCAGCCGATCGGGTGTCCGCCCGAGCGGCTCGCGCCGGCAGTGAACGCAGCGCCGACCCTCGAGCAGATGATCGGGGCGTACCGACCACAGATGTCCCGACGGGCACCTCAGCTCGACGTTCACGCGGTTCCCGCGCCAGGCCTCGGTCATCAGCTCGTAGCCGGCATGGCGGGCAACCCGGCGCACCGCGGCGAGGCAGCGCGCCGCCTCGTCGATCCGGTGACAGTGCTGACACCAGTCCGTGCGGCGATGATCTCGGGCGCCCATGAGATCGAGCCGGAACGCGTGACCGCGTCGGAGACAGCGCACCGGCACGCGTCCCGCCGGCCGACGTGCCGGACCCGCTCCGACGGGCTCGAGGCCGTGGGCCCGCAGCAGGGCGGGCACGTCGTCCACCACGACCCGGGCGTTGCCCGCGCACGTCGGGCACCAGCTGTCGCGGTGCTGCACGTTCGACGCGGTCGCGCCGAACTCGTGCCCCTGGCTGCACCGCAGCGCGTGCCGGATGGCGGCGCTGCCCCACCGGACCGACAGCACCTCGCCCCGGTACCGGCCGAGCACCCAGTCGTCGAGGTTCGCCAGCCGCTCGGCCCCGGTCAGGTGCCGCCATGACTGCGGTGGCGGCGTCGGCAGGGCACAGGCCTCCCGTACGGGAGGCCGCGGGCCCCCGGGGCGTGACGGGACGGGCGTTGCCGCGGAGGCGGCCTCGGAGGCGTCGGGCGCCGCCAGGGAAGGATCGGACGCCCGCGACGTCGCGTCGATCCGCGGCGCCGGGGCCGGCGCCGCCGACGAAGCCGGCACGGCCTCGCCTCGCCAGCAGGGTCCGCAGCGGCGGCCGTCCCGGAAGTCCGACAGCCGGCATGACCAGGCGTGTCCTGCCGGACACCGGAACAGGAGCTTCGTCCGCTCGCCCTTCCAGGCAGGGCTCAGCAGGGCGTACCCGGCGCCGCGCGCGAGCGTCGCGGCCACCGTGTGCAGCCGCTCGGCCTCCTCGATCCGGAAGCAGTCCTCGCACCACACGGTGCGCGTCCGTGAACCGAGATTCTGCAGGGCGACCTCGAACTCGTGCCCGCGGGCGACACAGCGCAACCGGACGACGCTGTTGCGTGTCGCCACGCGCTGTCCGTCCACGAGCTCGCAGCCGTGCTCGCGCACCCGCCGGGCCACCCCGCCGATGGACAGCGGCGCGTTGCTCGCGCACCGCGGGCACCAGGAGCCGCGGTGCAGGATGTTGGCGGGCGCGGCGTCGAACTCGTGGCCGCATTCGCATCGAAACCGATGTTTCCGGATCGTGCCCGCCCACCGTTGGCTCAGCAGCTCGCCCCCGTGACGGGCCTCGACCCAGCGCGCGAAGTGGTTCCGCCGCGCCGCGGCCGACAGCGAGCGGGACAGGTCCGGTGGCGGGACCGTCGCGGGCGAATCGTCCTTTGCCGACGCACCGATCACCGGGACGGCGCCCCACATCGTCTGCCCGGCCACGGACACCGGATCTCGGCGTCGACGTGCCTCGGGCCGACGCCTTCCGGGACGGAATGGCGGGTGCCGGGCCTGCCGGAGCGGCTCGCGAGTCCCGGGCGCCCGAAGGGATCCGGAGCGGCCACCGTCCGCCTGGACTCGCACCGTACCGGGTCGAACTGCGTCATCTCGGCAAGGATCCGGTGGGCGGTTCGCGGGTCGGGTCTCGCCGGACGCCCGGCGGAAAGGATCGCGTGTTCCTGCGTCGGCCCCCGCCACGAGCGTCTTGAGCGGCCTTCCGGAGAATCCGGACGGCGATTCGCGTCGCCGCTCGCGTCCGCGATCTCGTCGTGCCGGGCCGCCGTCCGCACCGACGGGCACACGCCGCCGTGCCTCGGCACCGGCGGGATTCGCGCACCAGGGCCGGCGACAGGACGACCTGACGATGACACGAGCGGCCGCCTCCGCCGAGGGGTGGCGCATGACCCCGCCGAGGGCGGACGACGGGGCACGGGCCGGGGCCCAGCCGCCCCGGTGGTGCTCGGCCTCGCCGACGCTGCACGACGCCCGCGCGCTCGCGGTGTGCCCAGCGCTCGCGGACGACGGCGCGGCGGACACGACGCTCGAGATGGTCTGCCTCGAGCGTCCCCGATCGCGTGATCGATCCGGCCCTCGTGAGGCGGCTGCGCACCGCCGCGCACAGCCGCCTCAGCGCATCGAGCGGCACGGCAGCGTCACGCTCGTGGCGGTCGACGGGTATCGAAGGCATCCCATCGTCGGCGGCGGGACATCGCGACTGCCTGCGAGGGGGGGGGTTTAAAAGGTTAAAGAGAAGGAAAGGATAGGCGTGACGCACCTCGACAAATAGTCAACGTAATCAGGAGTTTGTAGACGAATGCAGGCCGGCTGGTGTCCGCAACCACCCTCTATCGCCCTCGAAGTGGCGTGAGGTGTCCGCAACTCCCCCCCGTTTCGCGCCCTCGTGTCCGCAACTCCCCCTCGTTATCGGTCGAGGTGTCCGCAACTCCCCCTCATCATCCGCCGAGATGTCCGCAACTGCCCCTCTTATCCGTGGCGGGTCGGTCAAAGTTATCCACAGTGTCCGCAAATCCCCCTCATCTCGGGCCCCTGATGTCCGCAACTCCCCCTCGTCTCGATCTCGGTGTCCGCAACTCCCCCTCAATGTCGAGGCGCGTCAGGCCGGGCTCGACAGGGTCCGCTACCGGCCCGCGCGGCGGACCCGCGGTGCCGGGCGTCCCCGGAGCTGCACGCGCTGGCACAGAGGCCCACCCCCCGACCGATCCACCGGCTCCGCTCGGGATCGGGTCCGGCCGAGATGTCCGCAACCACCCCTCGTTTCGCTGCGACACTGTCGATCAGTCGACGGTTTGCCGGCACGCAGGTGAGGGATCGCGGTGAGTGAGAGCAGTCGGCGCACCGCGTCGCGGGCCACGCAGACGGACGTGCTGCGCACGGCGTTCCGTGCGAGCCCATCGGCCGACATCATCGATTTCCAGTCGTTCTGCGCGAACGACGCGGCGCGGGTGTCGAACACCTTCGACGGCTGGTACCAAGTGCCGCTGTTCGTGTTCACGCCGCAGATGGTGAGAAAGCTCCGTTCCGCGGACGGCACGACGGGACGGACCCATCGGATCCGTTTTCGTCTGGGCAGCTCGGAGCGCATCTTCCAGGTCGACATCTCCCCGGCTCAGCTGCTGTCGCGCGACGGACAGACTCAGAGCGCCCACTATCCGGGTCCGACCGAGGAGCGGATCCTCGAGGTGCTCTTCCGTCTGGCGGCACGTCCGGGCTGTGGCGCGAGTGCCCTGGGCGCCTTCGCCGCCGTGCGCTTCACCTACGCGATGCTCAAGGAGGAGCTGGCGCGTCACGGCCACCAGATGAACCACCGGCAGATCAGCCTGTCGCTGCAGGTCCTGAACCAGACGCGCATGCTGATCAGGGAGGCCGGTGCGGTCGACCCGATCTACAGCGGATCCCCGCTGCCGCAGATCGTGCGCGACACCCCGTCCACGGACGGCCGCGAGGTGGTGCTGATCGCCGAGTTCGCCACGCCGATCGCGAACCTCATCGGCAAGGCCGGCTATCGTCAAATCGACTACGAGAGGTTGATGCGGGTCAGGCATCCGATCGCGCGCTACCTCTACAAGCGCCTGGTGCACAACTACACCTACGCCGACATGGTCCAGACCCATCACTTCAACTTCTCGGCCATCCGGGACGCGGGCCTGCTGGACGGATACAGCGCGCGGGTCGACAAGCAGCGCTCGGTCGTCCGGGACGCGCTGGACGAACTGGTCGATGCCGAGGTCATCCGGGCGCCCTACGACGTGCGGCTGCACCGCTCGGAGACGGGGCGGCGCCCCATCACCGACGTGACCTACACGGTCGCCGCGACGAAGGTGTTCGTGCGCGACCAGAAGGCGGCCGGGAAGCGTGCGAAGGAGGTGAGTGGACGGCGCGGGAGCACGACGGCTCGCGATGCGAACGTGCTCGTGATGCCTCCGCCGACTGCGTCGGGGAACCACGAGGTGCAGCGGCGCTGAACCGTCGTCCGCGCGACGGCTCGGGAGGCGACGGCGCACGATGGTGCGGAGCGCCGGGCGAATCCGTCGCCGCCCGGCTCGCCGGAACCCGTCGTCCCCGCCGCTGAACTATGCTCGGCGACAGGCCCCGTCTCCGAACCGGGGCGCGGACGGCCTGCCGGTGACCGACCAGACGCCTCTTCGATCTCCCGCTACCGGTACGTCCGCCGTGCCGACGCGGGCCGAGTTCCTCGCCGAGGTGGCACGGGGCGCGGCAGTCGAGCTCGGTGCCCCGCTCTCCTCCGGACAGGATGCGGTCGCCTGTGCGACCGGCTATCTCGATCACTGCTGGACGCTGGTGCCGGCGCTCGGACCGGCAGGCGTCGAGGAGCTGAAGGAGACCGCGGCCATGATCACCGCCGACCTGTTTCGTCAGCACCGACTCCGCAGCGCCTGATCGGCTCGGGGGTGCGTCCCGGGGGCATGGATCGCGGTGCCGCACTGCCGGCAGAAGAAGACCCAGGCCACCGCGCCGAGCGACGAGGCGACGATCGTCAGGCTCTACCGATCAGCGAAGGAGAGATTCGGATGACGGGGAGGATGACCACGGGCTCGGTGTTCGATGCCCCGCGCAGGACGCGGCCGCCGCCGAGGTGCTCGAGCAACGCCGACTACGGCTCCAAGATCGCCGCCGGCCGTGCCGCCCTGGCCGACGCCTCGGTCGACCGCATCGTCACCTGATCGACGCCAGCTGATCGGGACGTGGTCCCACAGCCCCCTTCCGAGCGCACGCAGGCAACGATCGCCAGTCGCGGCGGGTCACGCCGAGGCGTCGTCCTCCCGGAGCGGTACGCCACGAGGCCGTGATGTCGGTCCGGGTCCGATCAGCTCGACCGGCGGCAGGTCGGCACGGTCCTGGAAGTTGCGTGGAGGCCGAGCCGGGTGACGAGCATCACCGAGAGCGGGGCGGCGAACGGCGGCGTGAGGAAAATAGCGTGCATTCAGGGCCTGCGGGCCGCCGGGCGAACTGGCGGCCACTCGTCGGTGTCGTGGTCGGGATGCTGCCAGCTCGTCATGCCTGCCAACGCCTCGGCGAAGTCCACGTCATCGAGGGTACCCGCTCCGGGCAGCGAGGCCAGCGCGTCGGCGAAGGCCAGCTTGCCCTCCACGCCCCAGGCCTTCTGCGGCGGGACCGCTGCCGGATCGTCGAAGGCCACGACAGCCAGCGCGAGCCCGTCCGGCGCGTCGTAGGCCAGTGCGGTGCCGCAGTCCCGGCAGAAGCCGCGACGTGCCACGTTCGAGCTCGCGAACCAGGCCGGCGCGCCGCGCGTCCACTCGACCCGCGCCTTGCCAAGGCTCACCAACGCGAGCGCGACGGCCGCCGAGGCCTTCTGGCACATGCGGCAATGGCAGATCGACGAGTCGCCGGGCTTGCCGTACAGGCGGAACCGGACGGCGCCGCACTGGCAGCCTCCGGACAGGGCAATCGGGGACGGGTCGCTCATGCGCACGAGCGTAGCCGAGCCGGCGATCTGGTCAATGATGCTCGGGTACGGGAGGAACGGCCAAGCGCGATGTCCTCGGAGACGCCGTAGAACACCTCCAGGGAGCCCGTGGCCACGCCGAGCCTGGCGATCAGGGAGGCCGCGAGCGGGTCCGGGCCGGCGACCGGCGCGCCAGGATCGCGACCACGACGGCGTCGAAAGTCGCTTTCAGCCCGATGTGCTGGCTCGGCAGATGCTCGGTACCGGTCACCACGACCCGGCCCGCGGAGCCCGCCGCGGCATCGCCCGCGAGCACGGTGAGCGCGGTGACGCGCCCGACGTCGAAGCCGAGCGCCCGGGCGGTCTCGGGATTGCCGCCGGTCAGGCGCACCGCGGAGCCTGCACGGGCGCGGCCGAGCACGACCACCGCCGCCGTCGCGAGCAGCAGGGAGGCGACGTCGGTCAGCAGCGGCGACACGATGACCTCGCTCACCCCGAGCTGGAGCTCCAACAACAGCAGCGGCAGCGCGATCGAGGCCGCGCCGCCCGCCGCGCTCGCCGGGCGCATCACCGGGCAACTGCCGATAACGGAGATCTCCGTACCTCGAGGATCCTCGGGGCCGCGCGACGTCCTGAGCTCCTCAATCGTCGAACCCGTCGCCGGCGATCACACGTACTCGCCCGTCGGGTCGATATGCTTCCGGCCCGGCGGTGACAGGATCGCCAGGAGCGCCTCGTCCGGCACCTCGCCGCGCTCCCGCGGGTGGCTCGTCACGCGCTCCAGGTGGACCGTGTTCCACGGCACGATCGCCGCGGTCACGAGGTTCAGCCCGCCGGCCCGGTAGCGCTGCTGCTCGAAGCTGCGGTCGCGGATCGTCCCGAGCTGATCGAGGAACACCGCCCGGGCGAGCGCGTTCCGTGCCTCCCCTTGTTCGGCCCCGCCCGAACCCGGTGACGCGGATCGACGCTCTGCGGCCAGTCGAGGATGAACGGACTCCGCTCGAGTTGTCCTGCGGCCGCGTCGGCGTCACGCTCGCGCACCCCGACGAGCGGCCCCGCGAGCCCGTGAACGAGACGACACGCATAGAGCTGCGACGATACCGCGGTGGCCCTGCAGGCCATCGCCACGCGCACCACCAGATCGTCGTCGCCCTCGAGGGCTTCATGACGATCGACGTCGGTGGTCGCGAGGGCCGGGTGTCGCGCGACGTCGCGGCCCTTGTGCCGGGTGACACCCCGCACGGCTTCGATGCGTGCGCCGATGACCGCTTCATCGTGATGGACCTGCCGACCCGCGAATCGGTCCCGAGTCGCGGTCCGATCGAACCCTTCGTGTCCGTCGATGCGGGCGTGCGCGGGTACCTCGATCTGCTCGCGACGCGTGCGGTCGACGATGCGCTCCCCTCCGCCCTCGCGAGGCCGGCCGCGCTGCTGACGCTGGAGCTGTTGCGCGATCGGCGTCCGACGCCGCTTCTACCGCCGAGCGTGGTGCGCGCCTGTCGCACGCTCGAGGACGAGTTCGTCGATCCGCCAGACGTCGGCGAGCTGGCACGGCGCACAGGCAAGAGCGTCGCGCGGCTGCACGCCCTGTTTCGGGAGCATCTCGGCACGACGCCCGGTCGTTACCTCGCGGAGCGGCGGATGGACGCCGCGGAGCGACTGCTGGGCTCGACCTCGCTGTCCATCGCGCGCGTGGCCGAGGCGGTCGGTTTCGCCGACGCCTCGTCCTTCGGTCGGGCGTTCCGGCGCGCCCGCGGCTGCACGCCGCTCCGGTGGCGCCGTCGCGTGGATCGGGCGCGTGCGAGCGAGATTCGATAGCCCGGGCTCGAAACCCGCGAGTCTCGAACGAGCGCCGATCCGTCCCCCGCGACACGCTGTCGGGCCCTCGTCGCACGGTGCGCCCCCGTGATCACGAAGTCCGCGAAGCCCCCAATGGCCCCGCCCGCCCGCCGCCGCGCGACGCTCGTCGGAACCGTCGCAATCCTGCTGTGGTCGCTGCTCGCCGTGCTCACGGCCGCGAGCGGCACCGTCCCGCCGTTCCAGCTCGCCGCGATGAGCTTCGCGATCGGCGCGGCGGTCGGTGCCGCCACCCTCGTGCTGTCGGGCCGTGGCTTCGTCGCGTGGCGCCAGCCGTGGCGCGTGTGGGCCCTTGGGGTCGCGGGCCTGTTCGGCTACCACTTCGCCTACTTCACGGCCTTGCGCAACGCCCCGCCCGTGGAGGCCGGGCTGATCGCCTACCTCTGGCCGCTGCTGATCGTGCTGCTCTCGGCGCTGTTGCCGGGCGAGCGGCTGCGCTGGCACCACGTGGCGGGCGGAATCGCGGGCTTCGCGGGCGCGGCGCTCATCGTGACCGGCGGCGGCGGCGGCGGCGTGGGCCTGCGCACGGAGCACGGCCTTGGCTACACCATGGCGCTCGCGTGCGCGCTCATCTGGTCGGGCCACTCGGTCCTGTCGCGCCGCTTCGGCGAGGTGCCGACCGACGTCGTGGCGGGCTACTGCGCGGCGACGGCGCTGCTCGCGCTCTTCGCGCATCTCGCGCTCGAGACCACCGTCGTGCCGGCCTCGGGTGGGGAGTGGCTCGCCATCCTCGGGCTGGGCCTCGGACCCGTCGGTGCGGCGTTCTATGCGTGGGACCACGGCGTCAAGCGCGGCGACATTCAGGTGCTCGGCGCGCTGTCCTACCTCGCACCGTTGCTGTCGACCGGGGTGCTGGTGCTGGTGGGCCTCGCGCGCGCCGATGCGGTGGTGGGCGTCGCATGCCTGCTGATCACGGCAGGGGCGCTGCTGGCGTCGAAGGATCTGCTGCGGCGGGCGTGACGGGAGATGAACCCCCTTTTCCAGTTCTCCACGGAACCCCCTTTTCCGGTTCTCCACGAAGGACACCTCCCCGCCGTTTTCTCCGGGACCGACCCGAGCCGGGGAGGGGCCCACCTTCCGCCCATGCGGTAAAGGCCTCGGCGACCGGCAAGATCGTCCTGGGCACCAGGGATGACACCGCCCCTGAGCTGCTGCCTGCCGACGACATGGTGTCGAGGGTCGGCCTTCCGCCCTGCCTGCCCGATCTCGTGCCCATCAACCTGGCGAGCGACGGCGTGTGGTGACCCACAGCGGGACCGAAGGGGTGGGGTGTCGGAACGTCGCGCGGTCCCGGCAATCCTCGAGGTACGGAAATCGCCGTTGTGCAGCAGTTGCCCGGCTACGGCCGTGCGGACCCGGCGCCGGAGCGTACAGGGTCTTCACAAGCTTCCGCTCCGCACCGATCTCGACGCACTCCCCGGGCCGATCAAGTCGTTCATCCTCATCACACGCACCACAGGATGTCCGCCATGTCCCGCCGTCGACGCTGCGGTGAAGAATCATGGCGCGTCGTACTCCACGACCTCGAACTCCAGCCCGTCCGCGTCCTCGAAGTAGAAGCGCCTGCCGGGTTCGTAGTCGGCGTGGGAGCGCGGAGTCAGCCCTGCCGCGACGACCCGTGCCTCGGCCGCGTCGAGATCGTCGACCACGACACCGAGGTGATTCAGTCCGAGCAACCGGTCGTAGCTGCGCGTGTCGTCTCGGACGAGGCCCTTCAGGGTGTAGAGCGCGACGTAGGAGTCGTCTCCCCCGACGTGGACGGTGGTGCCGCCGTGGATGGCCTTGCCTTGCCAGCGCACCCGCCAACCGAAGATCCTCTCCATGAGATCCGCCGTCGCCAGGGGATCGCTCACGGTCAGGTTCACGTGTTCGAGTCGGGATGCCGTCATGTCGCTGCTCCTGATCTGTCCACCATCGGGCGGTTGCGCGACGGCGTGAAGGAGCGTAAGACCTCTACCTAACTTGAGATCAAGCTTTTTTTCGTAACCCTCGGCATGGCAGCGAAGCGACGCACTCACCACGAACCCCTGACGATCGGGCAGCTCGCCGGGCGCACGGGGGTGGCGGTGTCGGCGATCCGGTTCTACGAGGAACGCGGCCTGATCGAGTCGGTGCGCAGCGCCGGCGGTCAGCGGCGCTTCGAGCGCGCCACCGTGCGGCGTGTCTCCTTCGTGCGCATCGCTCAGGGACTCGGGTTCTCGCTCGCCGAGATCCGGGAGCAGCTCGACGGCCTGCCCGACCGGCGGACCCCCACGGCCCGGGACTGGGAGAGGCTGTCGAATCGGTTTGCCGCCGATATCGACCGGCGGATCGCGGGGCTCGAGCAGCTGCGTGACAAGCTGACCCAGTGCATCGGTTGTGGCTGCCTGTCGCTCGCGCGCTGCCGGCTCTACAACCCGGAGGACCGTGCGGTGTTGCTGGGGGACGGTCCGCGCTACCTGCTCGGCGACAGCGCCGCGGATGCCGACCGCGAATGACGGCCGTGCGGAACGCCCTGCATCTTCAGCAGGGGACCCCTCCCCGGTATCTCGAGCAGTGGTGTCTGGCCGCCTATAACGCTTGCCTTCGGGCGGTCCGCTTTCAAGAGCCGGAGAACCCGTGGATCATCGCGAACGGGACCGGCGATCCGGAGCAGGCCCTGGCGCACCTGCTGGAGCGGGGTTGGCGGTTCATCGAGCGACTCGATGATGATGTCCGGCGGCTCGATCTGCCGCGGATCGTTGATCGACTCATCCCTGGACGAGGACACGCTGACGAACCGTGTGACGGTGCACCTCGAGCCCGAGCCTCGCGATCGGTGAAGGCAGTGTCGGGTCGGACGTTTCACCCAATCTTCACGACGGGGGTCGTCAACCAAGCCACTGGACTTCCGCTGCCACAACACCATCGTCCCGTCTCGACGATCGCATGGGCCTCGTCGTGTTCGTCGTCCGACAGTCAGCCATCGCCTCGGACCTGTCCATCCGGCTTCGGGGGCGATACCTTGTTCAGGAGTAACTACTCAGCCAGCCTGAACGGCAACGGCGGTTGACGGGTCGAACGCGCGACCCTGGATCGCCTCGGACAGCTC
>JAULKR010234746.1:0-14162 GCA_032356305.1 Prasiola linearis | reverse complement strand
TGGCTGACCAGCGCCTCCGAGCACCGCGCCAGCGTGCTGTGCTCGCCGAACTTCGGCTACGAGCACCTGCTCAAGAGCTTCCGGCCGGAACGGCTCGACGGGGTCGACCTGTCGGCGGTGCGGCTGGTGTTCAACGGCGCCGAACCGATCTCGGCACCGCTGGTGGAGCGGTTCAATGCAGCGCTGGCCCCGTTCGGCCTGTCACCGGTGGCGATGTTCCCGGTGTACGGCCTGGCCGAGGCGAGCCTGGCGGTCGCCTTCCCGCAGATCGGTGCCCCGGTGCAGGTGCGCGCCCTGTCGCGCGCAGCCCTCGGCATCGGCATGCGGGTGGCGAGCGATGAGAACGGGGCACGTTTCGTGTCGGTCGGTCGGCCGATCCCGCACGTGCAGGTGCGGATCGCGGCCGCCGACGGGGCGCCGCTGCCATCCGGCTGCGTCGGGCGGTTGCTGATCCGGGGCGACAACGTCACCGGCGGCTACCTGGGGGAGGGCGGCATCGACGGGCCGCGCGACACCGGTGCCATCGATGCCGACGGCTGGCTGGACACCGGCGACCTGGCGGTGGAGCTGGCCGGTCAGCTCCACATCACCGGTCGGGTGAAGGATCTGGTGTTCGTGAACGGGCAGAACCTCTACCCGCACGACCTGGAGCAGGCGCTGCAGGGCAGCGGACGGGTGGAGCCGGGCCGCATCGCCATCGCCGCGGTGCCGACCGGGGATCCGGCCCGCGACCGCCTGGTCGCCTTCGTGCAGCACCGCGGCGAACCGTCCGAGCTGCTCGAACTGCGCGAGCAACTGCGTGCCGAGCTGGCGAGGCGCACCGCGGTGGTGCTCGACGAGGTGGTGCCGGTGGCCCGCCTGCCCAAGACCACCAGCGGCAAGGTGCAGCGCTTCGCGCTGGTGCGGGCGCTGCAGGCGGGCGAGTTCGAGGCCGCGCGCGAGGCGCTCGGGCCGATGGCGGACTTGCAGGGCGCGAGCGGTGAAGCGCCGGTCGAGGCGTTCGAGACGGCCGGGGGCACGGTCGAGGATCGGTTGCTGGCACTGTGCCGCGAACGTATCGAGGGCGGCACGCTCGCCGCGTCCGACAACCTGTTCGAACTCGGCATCAGTTCGCTCACGCTGGCCGAGATCCACGCCGACATCGAGACGGTGTGGCCGGACGTGCTCGACATCACCGACCTGTTCGACTACCCCAGCGTGACCGAGATCGCCGGCGTGCTGCGCGAGCGCACCGGCCAGGCGTGAGGGTGGCGAGGTCGGTAGCGCGGTCCGGGCGCGGTCGCCCGGCCGGCGATCAGCGGTTGGCCTGCACGTGGCGGCCGACGTCCTCGGCGATGGCGCTCGGCACGAGGTTGTCGCCGATGCCGAAGCCGTCACGACGCTCAATGGCAGAGCATCGGGATGCGCCGGCGTTCCATGCGCTCCACCATCGGCAGGGCCGCGATGCGTGCCACCGCGGCCGAGTCGGCGTCGGCGAACGCGATCGCCGCCTCGTCCGGCAGACGGTGGACCTCCACGCCCAGCACGTCGTCGAGCGACAGGGCGGCACGTTCCAGTGCCGCGAAATCGTGGTGCACGACCAGCCAGGTGACCAAGCCGCTCCGGCCGCTCCGGCCGTTCATGGCCAGGAACTTCTGCTCGCTCGCCTCGAGCCACAGTCGCGACAGCACCGGCCAGTTCGACGCTGTCAGCGCGCTCAGCCAGCCGAGCATCGCGCCGCACGCAAGCACCAGGAGCGCGGCTCGCCAGGAAGGTGCCGGCACGGGAGCGGTGTCCGGCGCAGCGGATCGAGGGGCGGTGGCGGCTCGACCGGTACCGGCACCGGTGGTGTCGGTGTCGGGCGCGGGAACGGAGGCGAGGGCGGGCATGCCGCCCACGATAGTGCGCCGGACACCCCGGGTGCAAGAGCGGTCGCAGGCCGCGCCACGGCGCGTCAGGCCGAACGGCGTCGATCGGGCGCGGCCTCACCGCACGCCAGGTGGGACACCAGCAGTTGCAGCACGCGGTCGCCGCTCGTCTCCAGCCGCTCGACATCGCCGCCGCCGGCGCCGAACTCGGGCAACGGCGCGGCGCCGCTCCCGGCCCACGCCATCGCCCAGTCGGCGAACAGCCGCTCGGACACCCTCTCGAACTGCATGATGCGCACCGAGGAATGGCGCGGGTCGCACTGGATCCGTTCGAACAGCGGTTCGATCCGCATCAGGGGCCCTTCGAGCACCTGGGCGAACACGCCGGCGTTGAACATCAGCGATCCGGTGACGCCGACGGCGGCGTTGTCGCGCCGCGATACCGTCAGGATGCGTCGCACCTCCGCGTCCGGATCCGGCTCGTCGGCCAGTTCGTTGCGGCTCAGGTAGACCAGTCGGTGGCAGTCGCTCATGGGAGGGTGTCGTCGGAGGTGTCCGGCGGTTGCCGGTCGGTCCGTGCCTCGAGGTAGGCGGCGATGCGATGCGGTTCGAGCGGCCGGCTGAACAGGTAACCCTGAGCGTTGCCGCAGCCGCCCTCGATCAGCTCCCGGAACTGCTGCTCGGTCTCGACCCCCTCGGCCAGGGTGGGCATCGACAGGCTGTCGCCGAGCAGCAGGATCGAGCGCACCAGGGCGCGCGAGCGCTCGGTCTGCTCGCCGCGCACGAAGCTCTGGTCGATCTTGATCCTGGAGAACGGAAAGCTCGACAGGTAGCCCAGCGAGGAGAAGCCGGTACCGAAATCGTCCATCGCGATCGACACGCCCAGCGCGCGCAACCGCTCCAGCACCGCAAGCGTGCGGGCAGGGTCCTCGATCAGCACCCCTTCGGTGATCTCGATCTCCAGCCTGGCGGCCGGCAGACCGCTGGCGTGCAGGGCGTCCACGACGATGTCGACGAAGCGTTCGTCGTCGAACTGCACCGGCGAGACGTTGACCGCCACGCACAGGTGCGCAGGCCACGTCATCGCCTCGCGGCAGGCCTCCTGCAGCACCCACTCGCCGATGGCGTGTATCTCGCCGGTCCGTTCGGCCAGCGGCACGAAGTCCAGCGGCGACACCGTGCCCACCCCCGGCCGGTGCCAGCGGATCAGCGCCTCGAAGCCTGTCGTGCGCGCGTCGGGCGTCCGCACCTGGGGCTGGTAGACGAGGGCGAACTCGCGCAGCAGCAGGGCGCGGCGCAGGCTCTGCTCCAGATCGCGCCGCGCCCGCGCCCGCTCGTCCAGGGCGGTCTCGAAGCGGTGCCAGGTGCCGCGCCCGCGCGCCTTGGCCTCGTGGAGCGCCAGATCGGCGTGGCGCAGCAGATCGTCCCGGTCGGCGGTGCCGTCGCCCAGGCAGCTGATGCCGGCGCTGGCCCCGATGTCGAGCTGTTGCCCGTCGATCAGGAACGGCCGTGCGACCATCTCGATCAGGCGGCCCGCGAGCCGTTCCGCGGGCGCACCATCGGCCTCGCACGGGCAGAGCACCACGAACTCGTCGCCGCCGAGCCGGACCACGGTGTCGCCGGCACGCGACACCCGCCTCAGCCGGTCGGCGACCAGACCCAGCAGGCGATCGCCGGTGGCGTGCCCGAGGGTGTCGTTGACCGGCTTGAAGCGGTCCAGGTCCAGCACGATCACCGCCAGCGTCTCGCTGTCGCTCGGGCTCCACGCTTGCAGTTCTATGGCCAGCCGGTTGCGATTGCCCAGACCCGTCAGCGGATCGGTGCGGGCGGCATCGACGAGCGTGGCCTGTTCTTGGCAGCCGAGCGAGGTGCCGATCGGCATCGTGATCGCGGTGGCCACCCGGGCACCGTCGCAGGATTCCCCCAGGTGCAGCTGCACGGTGGCGCCGCCGGGCTCGTGCAGCATCAGGGTGCAGGCTCCGGTGCTCGCCAGGGCCCGGGCGAGCGTGCCCGCCAGCGGCCGGTGGCGCCGGTCGGACGCGGTCGCGGCAGCGCTCTCGAACCGGTCGCGCAGCGCGTGCCCGACGCACCCGCCGGTGTAGCCGAGCAGGCGGCAGAAGGCCGGATTGGCCTCCTGCACGGTACCGTGCCGGTCGAGTCGGGCCAGCCCCACGCTGGACCCCTCGATCGTCAGCCGTCGCGAAGGGTTCCCGGCGGGTGGCGGGTCCGGCAGGCCCTCGTGGTGGCGGGTGCTGGCTTTCATGGGTATGGCTGGAACCATCGACGCATGTATTTGACAACATGCATCGGCTGCCTGACAGATCGTGTTGAAGCGGTTTGTCAATTCCGCCCGTGAGTGGTCCGTCGCCAAGCCGCTCGCGAGGTCGCTCAAGAGGCCGCTCACGAGGCTTGGCGAAGCGGCACGAGCTGGCGTGCCGCCAGCCAGGGCGTCGCGTCGTCGACCGCCAGCGGCCGCGACAGCAGGTAGCCCTGCAGCACGTCGCAGTCGCGTTCGACCAGGAAGGCACGCTCCTCCTCGGTCTCCACCCCTTCGGCGACGGTCTCCAGGCCCAGGTCGCGGCTGAGCGACAGCACCGCCGACATGATGCTGCCCTTGTCGGTATCGGCGTGCACGCCGGTGACGAACCCGCGATCGATCTTCAGGGTGTCGATCGGCATCGAGGCCAGCAGGGCGAGCGAGGAGTGCCCGGTACCGAAATCGTCCATGGCCACGCGCACGCCGAGCCGGCGCAGCACGGCCAGGGTGTCGAGCACGGTCGAGGGCGCCTCCATCATGCAGCTTTCGGTGATCTCGATCTCCAGCGCACCGGCCGGCATGCCGTGCCGCTCCAGCGCCCCCTCCACCACGGCGACCACGTCCTGCAGGATGAACTGGCGCTGTGAGACGTTGATCGCCACGCGGACCGGATCGATGCCGCGCTCGGCCCAGGCGCGCCACTGGCGGCAGGCGGCATCGATCACCCAGGCGCCCAGCGGCTCGATCAGCCCGGTCTGCTCGGCACTCGGTACGAACCGGTCGGGCGGCACGATGCCGTGCTCGGGATGCCGCCAGCGCACCAGGGCCTCGACCCCGGCCAGCCGGCCCGAACGCGCACCGATCTGCGGCTGGAAGACCAGATGAAATTCGTCGTGCTCGAGGGCGTGCACCAGATCCGCCTCCAGCCGCGCCTGGCGCGCCGCACCCTCCTGCATGGCCCGGTCGTAGAGGCGCACCCCGTTCTTGGTCTCGTGCTTGACGGTGTACATGGCCGCGTCGGCGCAGGCCAGCAGCCCGTCCGCATCGTCGGCGTGGTCCGGGTACAGCGAGACGCCGATGCTGCTGCTCACGCCGACCTGCTGTCCGCGGATCTGCATCGGGCGCGACAGGGTGTCCAGCACGCGGGCAGCGATCGCCAGCGCATCGTCCGTCGCGACGATTCCGTGCACCAGCGCGGTGAACTCGTCGCCACCGATCCGGCCGATGCACCCGCGCTCCAGTGACGGGTCCGTCTCGAGCGACGGCGTGGCCGCCGCGTCCCGGAGCGGTGTGCGCAGGCAATCGCGCAGGCGTGCCGCCACCGTCAGCAGCAGCTCGTCACCGGCCTCGTGCCCCAGCAGGTCGTTGACCTTCTTGAAGCCGTCCAGGTCCAGGAACAGCACCGCCATCCGTGCACCGGAACCGTGCGCATCGCGAATGCCCGCACCGAGAGACTCGAGCACCTGTCGCCGGTTCGCCAGCCCGGTCAGGCTGTCGGTGAAGGCGAGCTCGTGGATGCGCGCATGGTTGTCGTGCAGCTCGGCCATCGAGTCGGTCAGCTTCACGCCCATGTCGTGGAACGCCCGTTCCAGCTGGCCGAGCTCGTCTTCGCGCGCGGTGCGCCCGTGCCGGTCCGGATCGAACGCGCCGTTGCCGATCGCCACGGCGGTGCGTTGCAGCGCGGCCAGCGGTGTCAGCACCAGCACCCGCAGCAGGATCCAGAAGAACGCCGTGGCCACCACGATGGCCACCAGCGTGACGGCGGCGACGCTGCGGGCCAGGTCCTGCGTGGCCGCCTGCAGCTCCGCCTCCGGCAGGACGGTGACCAGCAGCAGGTTGTCGTGCAGCCAGGTGGTGTCCAGGTGCGCGCGGGTGCCCTCGAACGCGACCGGGCGCCGGGCAGCGACGCGCCGCCCGTCCGCCACCGTCTGCCCGGTGGTGTCCACCAGGCTTTCCAGGTCGGCGATGCGGCTGCCGATCCGGGTCCGGTCGGGGTGTTCCACGATCGTGCCCGCGCCGTCGACCAGCAGCAGGTAGCCGGTCCGCCCGATACGCTCGCGGGCCACCTGGCGTCGCAGGAAGGGCAGCTCGGCGGTCACCACCAGGTAGCCGTACAGGCGCGGCAGGGCCAGGGCGGGGTCCCCGGTGCGATCGAGCAGCAGCACGCGGCGACCGAACTTGAACACCGGGCGCCCGGTATCGGGGTCGTTGAGGAACGCGGAGTGGACCGCCTTGCCGGACGCCTTCATCGCCTGGAAGAAGGGGATCCCCCCCTCCTCGTCGGTGAGGTTGACGCTGCCCGGACGCCCCAGCCGCGTGTCCTCGTAGCCGTCCGGCAGCAGCAGCTGTATCTCGGTGTAGGACGGGTAGGCGCGCCGGTAGGTGGCGAACAGCTCCAGCACGGCCGGCTGCATCAGCTCGAAGCGCTCCTCCTCGCTCTCGACCCGGATGTAGCGCTCCACGATCGCGGAGCCGGCGAACAGCCGGGCGTTGGCGGCGGTGGTGTCGAGAAAGGCGTCGGTCTGCTCGCGGGTCTGCCCGGTGACGAGCTGCATCTGGCGTAGCAGGTCGGCCTCCGAGCCTTCACGCAACTGGGTGAAGACCACCCAGGCGAGCGCGAGCACCGCCAGCGCGATGGCCGGCACGATGGCACCGAGCAGCTTGGCCTGCAGCCTCACGGTGCGCGCCGCTCCCGGAGCCGGCGATCGGTGGTGGCGGGGCCGGCGGGTCGGATGGTCACTGGTCGGTGAGCAGTTCGCTCATCACGGTGTTCACGCTCTTGGTGCTGCGCGCCGGCAGCGGGTGGAGGAATTCGCTGCCCCGCAACTGCGCCTCGGTGGGATGGATCACCGGGTCGGCCAGGTACTGCGGGGACACCAGCTCCAGGGCGGCCTCGTTGGGCGTGGCGAAGGAGACGTGCTCCGCGTTCCTGGCAGCGATGGCGGGGCGGTTGACGAAATCGATGAAGGCGGTGGCCAGCTCGCGGCGGTCGGAGTGGCGAGCCACGGTCAGGTAGTCGACCCACAGCAGTCCGCCCTCGTCGGGCAACCGGTACTCGATACCCTGCTCGAAGGCCTGCAGCACGAGCGCATCGCCGTTGTACAGCGGGGAGGCCCATATCTCGCCGGTGACCAGCGAGGAGGCCTCGGTCAGGCTGGGGTAGCCGTAACCGCGCACGAACGGTTTCTGGCGCGCCAGCTTGCGCCCGGCGGTACGGATCAGCGCCCGGTCGTCGGTGTTGGCCGAATGCCCGTCCGCCTTGAGCGCGAAGCCGACCAGCTCCCGGCTGGAGGTGTTCATCAGGATGCGTCCGAACAGTGCCGGATCGGGCTCCAGCAGATCGTTCCAGTTCGAGAATCCGGCCGGGTGCAGATCACCGCGCCAGGCGATGCCCAGCGTGCCCCAGAAGTAGGCGGCACCGAACCCTTCGGCAGCACCGTCTATCGCGCGCGTCCAGCGTGGCGCGATGTGCGCCAGGTTCGGCGCATCCGCGATCGCCAGCGGTGCGACCCAGCCGCGCTTCACGTAGCGCGCCATCTGCACGCTGTTGACGAGGATGACATCGGCGCCGGTGGCCCCGCTGGCGGTCAGTTCCTTGTCGCGCTGCTCGTCCGAATCGAAGTAGGAGAATCGCACGTCGGTATCGAACTCGGCCTCGAACGCCGCGACCACCTCCGGATCGATGTACTCGGGCCAGATGAGGATGTCGAGCGAACGGCTGCGCTCCGCCCACGCCGGGCCGGCCGCCGTGGCGAGCAGGGACAGGACGAGCAGGCCGATCCGGTGAAGCGGGATCATGGGAGGAGGTCGCGGTGCTGGGCCTGCAAGACGTAGCGGCCGGCTCCCGGGGAACTGTCGGGGAACTGTAGCGCAAGCCGCACCCATAGTTATACCAGTGTTGCAAGTCGATCGAACCGACACCCCGAGCGGGGGAGGGCGTGCGGGCGGCAGACATCCCGCGCTCGTGCACCGCGCTCGTGCACCGCGCTCGTCACCGCGCTCGTCACCGCCGTTGCCGTTCCGGCGCTCCTGGCGCACCTTCTCCGCAGGACGGTGCAGCGCCCGGATCCAGCGCCGTGGCCGGATGCGTCGACCCGTCACACGGTCGAACGGTACCGCCGCGTCACCGTTCGGTGGCCTTGCTCGAGCGCCTGGCGAACACGATCGTTGCCGGATCGAAGGGTTCGGGGAGATCGAACGGGACGCCGTTGTTATACCAGTGTTGTGATGCTTGGATCATGTCGTACGTGCGGTGGCGGATGCTGACCCGATCCTTTCCAGAGCGGTCGCGCGCGGTCACACAATGTTATACCATCGTTGCCTGAAAAACTTCCTTGAGAGCAGCGGCAAGACATCGACAACGGTAGACACTCCGGACTTTTCACACGATTTCTTCCCGGCCATTCTCGACATGAAGATTTCCGAACGACAACTGCTCAATGCCTTCGAGGAACTGCAGGCCTCGTTGTCCGCCTTCGACGCTTGGTGGCCCGCACGGGTCCTGCGCTGCAAGGTTCACGAACTCGGGCTGCTCGACAAGGCCGAAGCGCCCACGGAGGTGCCCGTCACCCTGCTGGAAGGTGAACGGGCCATCGACATGTCACGAATGGCTTACGGGCGGTTCGAGCTTCTGGAAGGGCAGGCCGTCTCCACTGTGCTGCGGGTTCCCGGCGCGATACACGTGGACGACGACGATCTGCGGGTCGCCCATGCCGTGAACCTGGCCAAGACGCACCTGCACGGTCTGGTCAAGGCGGCCGAGCCGTCGGTGCACGTGCGCACACGGCTGTGCCGGCGGTTGTTCCCTCGGCAGTTCATGACCCAGGTGTACCGCACGTTCGCGGTGATCGAGCCCCCCGTGGCACGGCTGTCCCTGACCTGGTCACCGATGACGATCAGCAGCACCGGTCTCGATCGGGGTCAGGTGCTGGAACTGCTGGACCGGGAAGAGGATCGTGCCGTACAGGCCGGGCGCACCGGCTGGCGCCAGGCGATCGCGATCGCGAGACGATCGATCGAGACCACGGCGCCGGACGCGCGCGTCCGGCGCCGTCAGGCGGTGGCTCCGCACCCGCGGCTGACCGTGCACCGCGAGACCGGACGCGGCGCCAGGAAGGAGATGCTGCACGCGAACCTGCCAGCCATCGTCTCCTCGGCGGTGGCACCGATCGATCTGCCGGAACTGATGCCGTTCGATGCGGCCAACCGGCGGACGCGCCGCTCCGATGCTCGCGATCCGGATCCCATCCTCGCCGGGCTCGGGTTGTACCGCGCCTGATCCGTCACCGCCGAACCGGCGGGCCGCTCCGCGAACGTGCGGACCGGCTCGTCGGCTCGGATCAGGGTACCTCGAACGCGATCGTGCCCAGATACTCCGAGCCGCCGACGGTTAGCCGGTTGCGCGCAACCTGCCAGTAGCGTGACGGATCGTTCGAGGCGCGGGCGGTGAGCCGTGCGTAATGGCGGCCCGTCAGCAGCCGATCGAGTTCGACGACCGATTCGACCGTACCGCCGGGCCGGTCGACGATGCCGGTGTTCGTGAACACGATCGATGCGGGTTCGAACGCCGGCGACGTGGCGATCTCCAGGTCGTAGGTCACGGCATTGCCGGTCACGTCCAGTGCCGGCGCCCAGCGCACCACCACCTGCGATCCGGCTCGGGTGGCACCCAGCAGGGTCGGTGGCAGCGGCAGCGCGAAACGGGTACGGATCGCCTGCTCGTTGGCGGCGATCTTGCTGGAAAAATCGCGTCCGGATGCCGAGGTGAACGGCTCGTTGAACGCCTGATCCGGCGCTCGCGTCTGGAACGGGGCCACGAGGTCGTGGTACGCGTCCGATTTCTGCTGGACGGCGACGTCGGTCAGAGCACCGCCGCGCATCACGCCGACGGCTGCCAGCACTCTTTCGTGAGTGCCGGGCATGCGGTAGTAACGGTCGACGAAATCGTTGCGGTGTCCGAGCGCGTACCCGTAATCCAGACGTTTCTGCAACGCGTCGGTCGAATAGCCACCGGGCGGCTCCTCCCATCGACCGAACACCGCATCGTAGTCCCAGGGAACGAAGTAGAAGCGATCGGTGCCGGCCGGGTTGTACAGCTTGTAGTTCTGCCGCGTGGCATCGTTCTGCCTGACCAGCAGGTTGAACGTGACCCAGGCGAGCACGTTGTTCCGGTTGAAATGCCGGTCGAGCACGGTGCCGAAATCCAGATCGGTGTTCTGGACCGCTTGCAGCATGCGCACCAGGGCACGGTGGTCCTTGCCTTCCTCGATCTCCAGCGAACTCTCGAACCGGTCCTCGTCCAGCGGCCCGCCCTCGACATCGACCGCCACATCGGCCAGATCGCTGGCGGCGAACTGGAAGTCGGCCGCGGAATACAGGTTGCCGTCACCGGGCAGGCCGCGTCGCTTCAACCAGTCGTCGTTGAACCGTTCGACGTGGGTGTACAGGCCGTTGTCGGCCGGACCGCGACCGTCGTCGATCCACAGGTTGACGAACTGGGTACGAAAGCTCGGCAGGTGCGGTACGCCCTGCATCAGATCGAACGCGGCCTTGTTGCGGAATCGGCTGGATTCGAACGGGTGCTTGTTCAGTTGCAGGTAGCGCTCGTTGCGCCACAGCACCTCCTTGCTGTCGAGCTTCACGCGGAACGACTTCTGCGGCGCGAAGCGTGAACCCCCGCCGCGCTGGCGCAACTCGGCATTGCTCGGTGTGCCGTCCTCGGCGAAGTCCTCGGCCGAGAAATGCACGGGAATGTCCACCGTCAGGCCATCCGTCTTGTCGGTGTCCCCCAGCACGTCGGCGAGCGTGCAACCGCTCTCATCGTCCTCGGTGCACACGGAACCGGTGGGCGCGACGGTGCGCAGATCGACGCGGATCACATCGACCACACCGTAGCCATCCTGTGCGTACAGCGAACTGTCCGTCGTCAGGTCGGTCGGCGTGGGGGCGAACACACCGCTGTCCGGCACGGGGTTCGGAGCAGGGTTCGGAGCGGGGTTCGGAGCGGGGTTCGGAGCGGGGTTCGGAGCAGGGTTCGGGGTGGGGTTCGGAGCAGGGTTCGGGGTGGGATCGGGCACGGGATCCGGCATCGATCCGGGTTCGCCCGACACCGGCGGCACGTCGTCGCTCGGAAGCCCGTCGTCGTCCGAACCCGTGCAGGCGGCGAGCACCAGGGTGGACAGGAGGGTGACCTGCACGAGCGATGCACGCATCGGGTACGTCGTGCGAGGAGGAGGAGGAGATATCATCATGAGCGGTACGAAGTTGAGGCGGAGCCGGCAGGAGCGGTGCAGCCTAGCGGTTCAGGTAGTTCGGCTTGTCCGTGCAGGGAATTGTCGATGCGAATCCGGTAATCGGACCGTCGGGGCAGGCTGTCCGGGTCGGTCGCGTCACGGAGTGACGCGACCTTCGACGCCGACGCGCGCCGTTCTCAACGCACCTGGAAGCGGCGCATTCCCGGCCACGTCTCGTCCGCCTCCTCGACGACGTCGTTGCTCACCTGCCAGAACCGATCGGGGTCGAGTGCCGAACGTGCGATCACCCGGACGTACCAGGTACCGGTACCCGCCTGCGGGGGAACGACGGTCTGCTCCATCGCGTTCGGCGCATCGGCGATGCCGGTCAGGTTCACGACCAGATCGGCTGCCGCGAACCGCGGCGTGCGCGAGACCTGCAGGTCGTAGCTCAACGCGCTGCCGGTGACCTCGAACGCCGGCGTCCATGCGAAGGTCCAGCCTTGCGGCTCGATCCGCGGCTCGAGCAGCGTCGGCGGCATCGGGACCGCGAAGCGGGTCCGCAAGGCGTCGACGTTGCCCTGGATCGAGGCCAGGAAGTCCGTGCCGAGCGAAGGCGTCCGACCGACGGTGTGGGCACTGTCCGGCAGGCGCTGCAGCCACGGCTCCACGGCAGCCGCCATGGCGTCGGCGCGCACCGCCACGCGACCCTCGTCCAGGTAGGTCGCGTGCAGCTCCTCGGCGGCGGCCACCATGCGCTCGTGCGCACCGGGCATCTGCAGGAAGCGCCTGATCACCTCGTTGTCGACGTTGCGCGCGTAACCGTAACGCAGGCGCGAGCGCAACGCCCCCGGATCGAGCGCATCGGGCGGCGGTTCGCGCTCGACCTCGAAGGTCGCGTCGTAGTCCCAGGGAACGAAGTAGAAACGTTCGGTACCGGCCGGGTTGTAGAGCAGGTAGTTGTGCGATACCGCCTCGCTCTGGTTCAGCAGGATGTTCATCGCCAGCCAGGCCTGCAGGTTGTTGCGGTTGAAGTGCTGCTCCAGCACGGACTCGAAGGAGCGTTCCGGATCGTGCAGGGCGTCCATGACGGTCGACAGGGCACGGTGATCGTCGCCCGCCTCGATCTCCAGGAAATTCTCGAACGCCTGCTCGTCCAGCGGTGCACCGGTGGCATCGACCCGGATCGCTTCGCGTTCCCGTTCCGAGAACCGGAACAGCTCGGGCTTGTACAACCGCCCGTCGGACCCGAGTCCGCGACGTTCCAGCCAGCGATCGTCGGGTTCCTCTATCTGGGTGAACAATCCGTGATCGACCGCACCCGCGCCATCGTCGATCCACAGTTCGGCGAACTGGGTGCGGAAGGCGAGCAGGTGCGGCACCGTCGCCAGCAGTTCCATCGCCAGCGCGTTGTGGATGCGCGATCGGTCGTAGGGGTGCTTGTTGAGCAGCACCTTGCGCTCGGTGCGCCACAGGGCATCCTTGTCGTCCAGGCGGATGCGGAACGACTTCTGCGGCGCGAACCGGGTGAAACCGCCGCGTTGGCGCAGCTGCGCGTTGGCCAGCGTGCCGTCGTCCGGATAGTCGTCGGCACTGAAGTGCACGTCGATGTCGGGCTTGAACCGGTCGTTGGAGTTCGTGTCGGCGATGATGTCGTCGAGCGTGCAGCCGGACTCGTCGTCCTCGGTGCAGGTACCGGGCGCCGTCACGGTCCGCACATCGATGCGCACCACATCGTCATCGCCGTAACCGTCCTGCCGGTAGACGGCATCGACATCGTCCAGGTCCGAGGGCAGGGACGGAAATGCAGCCGTGCCGCCGGACGGTGTCGAGGGATCGTCCGTCGGCCCGGGCCCGGGCCTGATATCGGTATCGGTATCGGTATCGGTATCGGGTTCGGGTTCGGGTTCGGGTTCGGGATCAAGGTCGGGGTCGGAGTCGGGCGGCGGTGCCGAGCCGGAACCTTCAGGCTCCGATGGCCCGCCGTCGGCCGCAGGCGCGACGACGGTGCCGGAATCGTTGCAGGCGACCAGTACCAGGGTGGACAGGAGCGTGATCAGCGCGAGCGGTGCTCGCGCCGGGCGTTTCGTGCACGGGTCGAAAGTCATGAACGGGGCGGGATGTGGCTGGCGGAACGGCATGATCGAGGCTACCGGGGAGCCTGACCCGCGTCGGGTCAGATTGCCAAAGCGTCTACCGCTTCCACCCGCACCGGTCGCCGGCAACGTGTCAGGTCGGTAACGTGTGAACGATCCTGAGCAAGCGTCCTTCGAGCGGTGCCAGATCGATGCGCAGCATCCCGCCTTCCTCGAAGTCGGCCGCGACGCTCTCCTCGACCAGGTCCACCACCGGCCCACCGGCCACGCCCGGCAACGCGAGGGCCTCCACGACCGGTTCGCCCGAGAAGTTCAGCGCGGTGATCTGGGCACCACCGCCGTTGGGCAGCTCGTGCACCATCACCAGCAGGCCGGCAGCCACGGTCTCGGGTATCAGGATCTGCCGGCTGGCAGCGATGCCGTACGCCTCGCGGATGGCCAGCAGGCGCTTCAGCCGGCTCGCGAACGAATCCGGGTCCTGCAACTGCGTGGTGATCGGGCCGTACAGCGTGGTGGCGCGCGGAATGCCCTCGCGCGAGTGCGTGGCATCCGGGGCGGCATCGATCAGGTCGTACGCGCCACGGTTGATCCAGCGCGTGTCGCCTTCCTCCATCAGGTGGGCCACCGACTCGGCCGGCAGCGGCAGCGCGCCCACCAGGTCCCAGCCCGACAGGGCGAACACGCCGGGCTGGAACGCGTTGTACATCACCAGCAGCAGGTGGCCCTGCCT
>JAULKR010234635.1:0-14183 GCA_032356305.1 Prasiola linearis | reverse complement strand
ACGGAAGGATCCTGTTGGGAGATGCGGACATGACCCTCGGCCGGGAGGCAGCGATCGACGGGGCTACCCCGGCAAACTACATCGTGACGAACGGTGATGGCTTTCTGGTCCGGGAAGTAATGACTTTAAATACCGCGGCATTCCCCGTTGGTAGCCTGGATGGTTATTCCCCCCTGACCTCCGATTACACCGGAACCGCGGGTTTTAATGCCGCGATAAAAGTTAAGGTGACACCGGTGGCTGCGGCTGATCTCCCGGCTGAAGCCGGCGATTTCCTGGAACGACACTGGGAAGTTGTAGCCTCCGACATTACCACCTACGAAAATGAAGTTTCCGCCACCTACCTGCCAAATGACGTGCAGGGTGACGAGGTGCTAATTGAAGGAGCCAGTTTTGCGGATGGGGTGTGGTCCACTGAAAACGCCGGCAGAAATGGTAATATGGTGACGGGTAATATCACCGGGCCGGACGCCATCTTCACCGGTTACAATTCCAGTGCCTTGCCCGTTGAATTGCTTGGTTTCGAGGTCACGAAGGCTACTGAAAAGACCGCCCACCTTAGCTGGTCCACTGCTTCGGAGATCAATACCTCCCACTTTGATCTGGAGCGGAGTACGGATGGTTTTACCTGGTTGCCGATCGGGACCGTTGCCGCGGCGGGTGAGAGCAGTTCTACTTTAAACTACCAGTTCCTGGACAATACCATATCGGAAGCTCTTCAGGCCGGCGGGGTGGTTTACTATCGAATCGATATGGTAGATATAGATGGTTCCAAGACGTATTCTCCCGTACGGTCTTTGGTCTTCGACGTATCAGTAACCGGCATTACCGTCTTTCCTAATCCAACGGTGGACCAGGTAATGGTGTCAGCGAATGAGCCCGTTAATTCCCTTACCCTGCGGAATAATCTGGGCAAACTCTTGATTACGACAAATATGGCTAACCTTAGTTTAGCTGACTACCCGGCCGGGGTCTATTACTTGAGTATTTCCGCCGGTGGGCAGGTGAAGACGGTTAAAGTGGTTCGGGTACACTAAAATATAGGCCAATAGATGCTCACTGAAGTTCAGCAACCCCGTACTCAACCGCATCCGCCTCTACCAAAAATGGCACCTCCAGCTTTCCCAACATATCCCCCAGCGCCTGCTCTGGCCCTGGAAACGCCCGCTCCCGATTCAGCCTCAATAAACGTCGGTAGTCTACCTCAATGTACACAATCCGAACTTTCGGCCCGTAACTAACGAAAAGGTCAATCCATTTCTACCGCATATCCCGCTTAATATTCGGAGGATCGAAGCCTCCGAACAGGCCTTCGGTATTTCCGCTCTCCGTCCAGGCAAGGCCGACGCATCACCGTGATAAACTTGCGTTTCCGGTTCTGTACGGAGGGAAACGGAGGTTTACGAGGTAACTGAAAGCCCTACTCCGTTTTCCTCCATCGAACCAAAACCCGAGCGACCAACATCTCCGTTATCTCCGCCCCTCCGTTAACCTCCGCGAGAACCAAAACCCGAGCGAAGCGAGCCCCCAGCACCTCCGTTTTCTCCGCTCCTCCGTTTTCTCCGCGAGAACCAAAACCCGAGCGAAGCGAGCAAACAACGCCCGAGCGAAGCGAGCAAATAACACCCCCCGTCTCCCCCTCAAACAATCCCATACTTAACCGCATACAACACCAACCCCACCAAATTCCGGGAATTCGTCTTCTCCTGCAAACTTCTCCGGTGCCCCTCCACGGTACGGGAACTCAGGTAAAGCTTCTCCGCGATTTCCTTGGAGGTGTACTCCTGGCAGATCAATTTTAATACTTCCATTTCCCGGTCGCTGATCTTGGCACTCATGGGCCCACCAGGTTTGTTTTTGGCCCGCCCCCCTTTAAGGAGGGCTTTAGAAACGTAATCCCGGAAATAAATGCCCTCTGCCGCAACCCGCCGGACGGCTTCGATCACCACTTCCGGGTTCTCGTCCTTAAGTAAAAACCCGTTAGCGCCTAATTGCATCAGATGATTGATGAGCCGGTCCGAATCGTGCATGGTCAGCATAATGACTTTAATCTCGGGGTGTTCCTCCTGCAATTTCTCGAGGGTAGCTATTCCGTCCATCCCAGGCATCTCTACGTCAAGAATAACGATCTCAACGGGTTCGAAGGCCAGCCGCTCAAAAAATTGGACGCCGTTGCCGGCTTCGAACACTACCTCAAAATCATCCGCGCCGGCCAGGATCATTTTCAAGCCGCCACGGAAGAGTTTCTGGTCGTCCACCACGGCAATTCGAATATTGGTTGACATGGAGGTATGGTTGGGTTTATCTGAAGTAGCGTACATGATGGTAAAGTTGTTTGGCTATAATTCGTTGGTATGGATCGTTTTAGCGATCGGTATCTTGATTTCTACCTTGAGCCCTTCTCCGGGAGCGGTAACATAGTGAAGTTCGCCCCCTTCTATTTGCACCCGGCTTGCGATGTTTCGTAAGCCCAGCCCCGCACCTTGGTTGGTGGATACGTCGAAACCCTGCCCGTCATCGGTGTAAATCATGGTGAAGCTTTCCCGGTCCTGGTCGATGCTAACACGGATCAGGTGGGCGCGGGCGTGTTTGATCGTATTGTTCAACAGTTCCTGTAATACCCGGTACAATGCCAACTCGGTGGAGCGCGGCAACCGGCCTTCCATATTTTCGTGAAAGACCACCCGGTGCCCATCGCTTTGGTCGAAACGCTCACAAAGATCCTCGGCGGCGGCCTGAAAGCCGAATTTGTCGAGGGTGGGGGGGAGGAGGTCGTGGGAGATCCTCCGCGTATTCTGGATCATATCGTCGATGATCTCCAGGGATTTGTCTTTGATCAAACCGATCTGTTCGAGCGTCCCGTCGGGCTTCAACTGCCGGAGGTACAGGCGGGTCGCCGTCAGCAAGCTACCGATGTCGTCGTGCAGGTCCCCGGCAATACGCTTTCGCTCCGATTCCTGTACCTCTACCGCCGCCGACAAGAGTTGCTTCTGGTATAAGTTCTCCGCCGCTACGCGTTCTCGTTCCTGGGCAAACAGCCTTCTTTGGTACACTACGAAGAAAGCGATCAGCCCAATACTCAGCAGGATCAAACCGGCTACTCCGGAAAGAAACAAGCTGAGATAGTCGCCGCTAAGTTGGGCTAAGAATCGCATAGGTAAACGAAGTTATGGCGTCGAACCAGTCGGCACCTTTTCTTTTGAAGGCTGAATGATGAGCGCAGTGATCAACGCGAGATTGAACAGGATGGTGAGCAGACGCAGTACCGAGAAAAGTGAGGCAAAAAACTGCTTTTCATAATTGATGTATTCTACGGAAGCCAGAAAAAGAAGCGTCCCGCTGTAGTAAATCAGGCCGCCGCTGGCAAACCAGAAAAAAGGATCGAGTTCAAGCCGCTCAACCGTCAGGGTATGAAGCAGGTGAAGTAAGTACCCGATACACAGCGTAATGCCCGTGAACGCATAAAGACTTGCCGTCAGGGAGGGGAACTGATAGAACCCGTTAATCAGCAAGGCATTTAGTATGCTCAATGCCAGAAATGCGGTTGGTAGCAACCAGCGTAACGGCTTAAGTCGGCCAGTAAACAATGAGCTGGTAAACTGGAGCGTAAGGATCCAAAACAGCCCCGGAGTAAACAGGTGGTATAAGGGGGAGTTTCCTCTCGTACTGAATAACAGTTTCCAATCCATATCGCTGGTTACGTACTCCATCAGTAAGGAATAGCCTATGAAAAGTAGCATCCGCCGGTGAACGGGGAACCTCCACCTTCGAAGCACGAGGCCAACGACCAGTGTCACTGCCCAGAACAAATCGGAACTCCGAAAAATATCTTCCCTCCAATCAAAGAACTCCTCGTTGTATAGGTAGGGCCATATGTCCATTAGTTGCCTGGTGGGTCGGGCCGGGAATAATCGTAGAAGCTGTCGCTGTCACCGTCACTGAGGCCGGTGGTCATCCGGCTCTTGGGCAGGCTTTCGTTCTCGTCCGTGAAGGCCTTCTTGACCTCCACGACGGGCCGAAAACTGAAGGGGTGGCTCCAGATCGCAATACCGTTCCCCAGGTGTACGGCCATTCCGCCTTCCGCCCCTTGTTTGAGGCTCCGCCCGATATCGTTGAAGATGCTTTGGCTTTCAGCATAGGAGAACGTGTAGGACTTCACTCGCTCGCCGAGCACACGGGTCGTAGCGGTAAAGGGGGTTGCCAGGTTACTTTCCGGTAGTTCTTGCCAACTGCGTACGAACAGGAAAGCGCCCGCCGCCGGAATGGCGTTGGCTTCGCTATCGACTTCCGTAGGGCTGATGGTACCGAAACGACCGTTTGGCTCCCAGGTCATTTCCACACAATCCGCGTAAGGTTCGTCACCATCGATCCTGATCTGTAGGAATAAGGTGAAGGCAGGGTAAGTAGGGATTTTATCGGTGAGGTACTCCGGGTTGACACCCAGGTGAACGGCCAACCTCGCTTCGGGCTCCGCTTCGGCCTTTTTATATATATGGCGCAGCACGGAGTGAGGTACCGTATAAGTAACCACGCGTTCGCTGCGGCTCTCCGATTCGTCAAAAGCGTAAAATACACTGGGCAAGGTCTCGGTACGGAGGCGTTGCCAGGCATTGGCCGCTTCTTCAGCGGATATCTTGGGTGGTTTTTTCATGAATATTCGCTTGTTTTCACACAAATAGGGGGTAATAGTGAATGAACCCACCATACCGGGCCTTAAAATAGGTATTTCTACCTACTCGATCAGGGGAATGTGGTGGCCGGCGGTAGGTGGGTTTCACTAGGGCTTAGGAGCGGGAAGGGTATATTCCCAACGTAGCAATACACCAGTTCATGGCCAGGCTGGGCTGCATGTTGTTGAAGGGAATGCTGGCTCCACCACCTCCCGAGGTACCGCCTAGCGAAACGCTACCCGTGTTGCCCGGGGCATAAAAGGTACCCGCGGCAAGTACATTGCCCTCCGGTTCGCTCAGTGTGGCATCTTCTTCGCTGGCAAGGATGGTTACCGGAGAATTCGGCAGGTTAGCTGCCGTTAGCGTGGTGGATTCGCTACCCGTCGCCGCGCCGATCGGAAAGGGTGTACGGCCCGCCCCCTGGCCATAATGCATCGGAATGCGGCCGCGTAAATCCGGTAAGGCAAAAGTGGTGCGGCCGTCGCCTCCGTAAGTAGTACCCAGCAAACTAAATAAGGCGGAGTTGGCACTTATCGCCATCAATTGCCCGTCGCACTTGGCCCACCCACGGGGTGCCCAGTTGAAGGGGAAAAGCATCAGTTGTCCCATAATAGCTTCCATATCAGAACTTGTTTGTAGCCGGTACGGGTTGCCGCCCCGGCCGTTAGTGAATCAATGCTCTAATGTAGTACCTTAATTTCTGGTGGCGAGAGGTTAATCACCGGGATACAGTATAAATACTCTAAATATTGAGTGTTTATCACCAACAACCGGGATTTAGGAGCGGATGGAGGGTAATGTTGCCCCCTTCAAGGAAGCTCCTCTCAAACTCTACGCGGATGTGTAGGTAGAAATACCTAATTGAAGCCCACAATTAGTAAATCCGCGGGTTGATGTTGCATTTTTGTGTCAGTAACAACATGGTAATTTCACGAAGCCGAAAAGGCCAACAACTCAAATTTTTTAGCAAATACTAGTTCGGATTTTTCAAGATCGCTTACTAGCCAGCCGGACGCTTTCGTACCTGCCGGCAGTTAAGTGTATTTTCAGAGACCGCGCAGGAGCCGCAATCGCAATTTTCACGAGGGGAACACACTGTCGTAAATTCCTAAAACCCTCCCCTGCGAATGCTCCTGCGTGGCTCTGTTTTTTTGGGGCTTGCTCCGTTCAATTCAACTTGAGTCAGGATGAAGCTGCCGCCATCCTTCGCAAAATTGCCGTCAGAACTTTTGAGCGGATGGTAGATGGTACTCGGAATGCCCACATTGGTTTTAACCTTGCAAATAATTGTCGGTAAGCTATTCGTGATGCTATGCAGGTACCCACCTCGGGCGCTGCCGCTGGTGCCGGGTTAGTAGGAAAGGAGCTAAGCGAGGGGAGATTACCCTGGTCACGGTGTTTAATAGTCCGTCGGTGAAGGTTGGGATTTTATCATCTGTGGCAAGTCCTGGATGCTAACTCCAGGCGATCAGGGTAGAAAATTTTCGGCTCCCACAAACGAAAACCACGTATCTTCGAAACCGAGCCGCCCCCCCCAAAAACTGAAAACATGTATCGCTTATTTACTTCCCTTTTAGCTTTTGCTACCTGTGTTAGTCTATCCGCCCAGGACCCAAGTACTTATCTGCAGATCGACCAGTTCGGTTACCTGCCGAATGCGGAAAAAGTGGCTGTACTGACTAACCCGCGGATTGGGCAAAACGCCGGCGGAAGTTTCACCCCGGGCGCCACTATAGAGATCCGCAGGGTGAACGACGACGGTGTCGTCTGGTCGGGGTCACCTGCCGCGTGGAACAACGGGGCCACTCACGCTACTTCCGGCGACCAGGGTTGGTGGGTAGATTTCAGTGACCTCACCACCGACGGAGAATACTACCTGATCGATGTAGCCAGCGGGGAGAGAACCGGCCCTTTCGAAATCGGCAACAACGTCTATGAAAGCGTGCTGGCCGACGCGGGGCGGGCCTTCTTCTACAATCGCTGTAATGCCCCCAAAGCAGCTCCTTACGCGGAAGCCGGCTGGACCGACGGCACAAACTTCGAAAACCCCCTTCAGGATACCGAGTGCAGTTATCTCTATGACCGGGAAAACGCCGCCCTCCGCCGTGATCTTTCCGGTGGTTGGTTCGATGCCGGGGACTATAACAAATACGTCACTTTCGCACAACCCGCCGTAGAACCCCTGCTCTGGGCTTACCGGGAAAGCCCTGCCGCCTTTACGGACACCTGGAACATTCCGGAATCAGGCAACGGCATCCCTGATTTGCTCGATGAACTAAAGTGGGAGTTGGACTGGTTGCGAAAAATGGTCAATGCGGACGGCAGCGTGATCATCAAAATGGGCAGTATCTCCCATAGCGAAAACGTCTCCGCCCCGCCAAGCGCGAATACCGACCGCCGCTACTACGGGCCCGTTTGTACTTCCGCGAGCATCGCCGCTTCTTCCATGCTGGCGCACGCCGCGCTGGTATTCGGAGAAGTACCGGCCTGGTCCGATTTTGTGACGGACATCAGCACGGAGGCGGAGGCGACCTTTGCTTACTGGCTGGCCCGCAGCAACGCCGGAACGCTCGAATACAACTGCGACGACGGCACGATCAAAGCAGGAGATGCCGATCGCACGGAACAGGAACAGCGCGAAATTGCCCTTACCGCCGCCGCCCACCTCTTTGAATTAACGGGTGACGTGCAGTACAACGATTACGTCCGCGATCACCTGACCGACGCGGAGTACGTTAACTCGAACTGGTGGGGGCCGTATAAGAACGAATTCACCACCGCCATGGTCCGCTACATGGAACTCCCTGATGCCCACCCTACGGCGGTAACGGCCTTACGCAGCAGCATGACCGGGATCGTTCGCGACGACTGGAACGGCTTCTATGGGTTTAACGACGAGGACCTTTACCGGGCGTTCATGCCGGAATGGTCCTATCACTGGGGCAGCAACAGCATCGCGAGCCGCTACGGAAACCTGAACCGGGTAATGGCGCGCGCCAACCTGGTGGCCGGAAACGAAGCCGACCTGAACCGGAAAGCGGACGGCATGGTCCACTACCTACATGGGGTCAACCCGTTGGGCCTGGTCTACCTAAGCGCGATGGAAGGCCGGGGTGCCGAACGCTCGTCACTGGAAATATACCACACGTGGTTCAACGACGGAACGGATTGGGACAACGCCGAAACCAGCCTCTACGGGCCCGCTCCCGGCTTTGTACCGGGCGGTCCGAATAAGGACTTTACCATCGGATCCATCTCCCCACCAAGCGGCGAACCGCCGATGAAAAGTTTCCTGGATTGGAACGGCGGTTTTCCGGAAAACAGTTGGGAGATCACCGAGCCGGCCATCTACTACCAGGCCGCCTACATCCGTAACCTTGCCGCGATGATGACAACGGATGCTTTACTCCCCGTTTCTTACGTAGCTCCTTTGTGGGCACGTCAACAGGCAAAATCCGTATTGCTGGAGTGGCGGGTAAGCAGTGAGCTTGACGCGGACTTTTACGCGGTAGAGCACCTGGCCGAGGATGGAAACTGGAAGGAGATCGGTAGGGTAGCAGCTCGCGGCCTTGATCGTTACGTATTCGTCCATGAGGCCCCTAGAACGGGGACCAACGAATATCGCCTTCGGCAGGCGGACCTGGACGGCCGCACTACGTATACCCCGGTAGCGACCGTCTTTTTCCGGGATCGTTACGCGCAAATTCGGTTTTTCCCCAATCCGTTGCCGCGTGGTACTGAATTACAACTGGAGGAGGTGCCTTACGGCGCTGAGTTGTTACTCCACGATGCCGCCGGCCGGCGCGTTTATCAAGCCGTTGTGTATAGCTCACGTACCCGCGTTAGTACTGAGGGCCTGCCCCCCGGAATTTATTCGGTAGAGTTGTTGTCCGGTGCTGAGGGGGTGGTCTGGGCCGGGCGGGTGTTTATTGAGTAGCTTGCCTGACATTGCTTGGGCTATGCGGTGAGAAAGTAAACCAATAACCCGCACACGGCGACAATCGCGAGTAAAAAGAGGGCTATTTCAAGATTGGAATAAACCCTCTTAGCTGGTGCCGGCCCCGGCTCGGGCTGCATCGTAGGCTTCCTCGCCGGCGTATCCGTAAAAGCATCGAAGGTTAACCCCGATGAGCTCTTCGCCTCACCGGACTTAACCCCCCACCGGGCCAACCATTCGTTAAAAACTTTTTCGCCGGATTCCTCTTCGGAGTTGCCGTTTGACCAGAGCAGGCGGTTGACTTGTAACGCCCGCTGAAAGTCGTAATCGGACAAGCACAGCTTGCCGAGAGCATCCGCGTACCGCGTATCCTCTCTGCCTGTAGCCAGCATCACCGAGCGGCTGATGTTTTTATCGAAGACGTGGCGCCACAGCTGCGGTTCCTCTATTTGCTCGTCGGGTTTTGAAAACACAAGTGTAAGCGGTTCGCTTTCCGGTAATTCTACTTCTTGAACCACCACTTTTAATCGGTTTCCATCGATATGCTCCAGGGCCAGTAAATCCATAGTTATTTAAGGGCGTTGATCGGTTTTACCGGGGCGCTGCCGCGGGTGCAAAGGAGTGGGGAAGAGCAAAAGGTGGAATGATGCCGTGCCCACCTAAAACTTCCAAATCCATAGCTGATAGGCTGCATACTCCCTTTAAATCTCCCGCGTGGCAAGCGTCCGGCTCAGGTTGTAGATCGCATTGCGCAAAGGATGGAAGAACAGCGTTTCCTTGGCGGCATCGCCGGCATGGCTTTCCTTTTCCCTTTCCTGCAAACCACTGGTGTAACCCTTGGGCAAATCACGCTTTATTTCCGCCTTAGCCGCATCCCAATCGCCAATATTCAGGTTGAGATTACTCTTGAAACTGAACTTGCGGTTGATGTCGAAAAGGAGGTCCAGGAAGGTTTCCACGCTGGCAACGGTATCGGCTTTGTATTGTTGGTCGGACTGCAACTCCCCGTAAGTGGGGGCTTCCCCCTGGATACGCCCGCCCTCTTCAACAAAATGCATATCCTTTCCCGTAAGGGTAGTATCAGTGCCCAGCACCACGACATTCTGCGGGGGCGAATAATCCGTATTGAGGTTGGTACTCTCAGCAATCATGGCCAGGCCGCCCTTACAAGTGTAGTCCTTCGGCTTTTCGAAAGTAACCACCCGAAGTGGATGCCCACTTGAAGAATCGCCCTGCGCGTAGACACCATCCGCCAGGTAGTTGCCGATGATGGACAATACCTTGTCTGGAGCCAGAGCCTGCAGAATCTTACTACCGTTGCCGGTAAACGTAATGTCCGAAGGCCGCTCAAGCCCCATCGATTTGGTTACCTGGAGCAGGTGGTAAATGATGCCGCCGTAATAAATCAGATACACTAATTTGAGCTGCGGCTTATGCAGATTAATGTATTCGTTGAAGTCGAAATGGACTTCTTTGTGTAAATCCCGATTGGAAAGGGAAAGGTAGAAACTGATAACCTCCTCCGAAGAGATGGCCCGGTTCATCAGTTGCTGGTAGGTGTCCCGGGTGGAACTATGGTCGGGTGAATCGCCGGTGTTGAGAACGGTCTTTACCGCATCCATCGCCGCGGCAATAAAGCCGTTATTTTTCCCTTTATTGGTGTCGTAACCGTCGCCGAAGACGGCATTTCCACCAAACCGGAAGCTGGCTATTTTGGGGGTGTTTGCGGCTCCGGCGTAGTGAATGTAAGCGTCGCAGGTGCCGCCGCCGATGTCGCAGTTAATGGTCCTTTCTCCTCGCCACACGTGTCGTTCCGCGTGGGCGAAATATTGGTAGGGCGCAACGGATTCACTAAGTGATTGGAGGTAATTCTGCGCGTTTCCGAAGTAGGTCTTGTAAGCGTTTTTCCACGCACTGGTCAGTTCCGCCTGCCGGCCCATCTCCATGGAGGAAGGGAAGAAATACACCAGCCTGACCGCGTTCAGGTCCCCACCGCGGGCAACGATCTCGCCCGCCGCAATCTGGAGGAGGGAACTGATGAAGTGGCGCAGGCGGGATTTGTCCTCCACCTTCCGCAAATCGCTCCACTTGAGGTTCGTAAAGATCTGGTCGGGCGCGGGAGAACTCTCATGAAGGTAGTAGAAAGGAATGTTCTTCCGTGCGATCGGTAACACCTCCGGTTCTTTGGAGGACTCCGACTCGGCAATCGCCGTCCGAATCGGGAAACTGTATTGCTTGTCCTCACCAATCTCCTGGTAGAAACTGCGCATCAGCAAGTTGGTACGCAGCTCAGGCAGGGTAGGAAGAACCGCATAGGGAAATAAGGTTCGCAGGCAAGCGGCAGGGTGTTCCAGGGATAAGCCCCGGTAGTCTCCACCAGATCGATCCCGGATTTCTACGTGAGTATTGGTAGTGCCGAAGTCAACGGCAATATCGAATTGCTTGCTGGCCCCGCTATCCGTCTGGGAAACGTTATCCAGGAAAAGCCACCCACCCCTGCCTTGGCCGATGTTTACGTGGATCATGTCAAACCGGCTTTCCGGATGATAAGCGATGGTGCCCTGGCCGGCGTACTTGGCGGGGTCGACGCGTAGGATGGGGTCGTAGGGGCCGGTCTTCACCGGTTCCAGCGGATGCCCGGGATCGTTCTCCCACGAAGCGTACAGGCCCATACTGACGGGATATTCCGGATCCCGTTGTTCCTGGACCAGCACCATGCCGGCCCTGTATTTGGCTACGCTGAGGTCGGGGATCAGCGCAAGGTTAAATAAGAGCTCCTTAGCCGCTCCCTTATTTTCCATCTCGTTGGGAATACTGCCTTTCTTGTAGGTTCGCCGCATTTCAAGGATCTCCTTACGGTTACCGATCGGGAGCCGCAAGGTTACTTCTACGTCCCGGTCATCGGGCGACCGTTGCATTTCGAGCATCGGCTTCCCCTGGACGGTGGAAAACAGGTCCGCCCAGGTAAAATATTGGAAGAACAGAGGCTTGATGGGGAGCAGGTAGTCTCCCGTCTCCGATTGCAGGTTGCGGCCGTGCGTGTGGCCGGGGTTAGCCTTAAATCGTTCCGTATCCAGAGGACCGGGCAACCGCACGATGGTAGGTTCCAGGAAATCGCTCACCGTAACCCAGGGGTACTGGACGTGCTGGCCGGGGAGGATACGTTGGTTAATATCGGGGTTATCTCCGGCGAAGCCCTCCATCTTGGCCGGGTCCCACCGTACCTCGTTGTAGTAAAGGCTTTCCCGCCGATGGTTGGGAAGCAGCACCAGGGGGCGGCGATCCGCAGTGGAGACGGGGCTACCGTCCAGCATGCCAAGCACCAAGTCGCTACTGTCGACCCCGGCCGCTTTCGGCGTGTATAGATGAACCTGTGCGGAGGGAGTCCTCAGTACGGATAAGGAATCGGACAAAAAATCGCGGTCCACGTATTTCCGGACCAGCGCCTTATCGAAGGAGACGAGGTCCCGGCTCTGGCTCATCCGGCCCTTGATGTAGTTGATGTAGTTGCAGAAGCCCGGCATGTGTCGGGAGAGAGCCGCCGAGAAATCATTCACCATCGCAATCTGGGCAATGATGAAAGCTTGCCCGCGCTTCAACAGGCTTTCGTGGGGCGCCTTAAACATAGCATTCGCGCCCAGGTTGAAGGAGGAATCCTCTGAGGTATCGACTCCCGTGAAGTACATACTGATCGGGCTGGTTCCCCCAACGGCAATGCCATCGATGTACAGCATGTGGATCTCTTCCGCATCGTAGAGGGATACCGTGGAGCCGTCCTCCTGCTTGAGCTTACCGAACAGATCGTAGGTTTCTCCTAAATTCTGTTGCTCGGCGTTGGCGGATTTACTCAGTTGCTCGACCTCCCGTTGAAAGGGGAAGGACTTGACGGTCACCTTGCGGTCCCCCTTGGCATTGATGGCTTCCCGGGAGAAGAAGATCTCGCCAATATCCAGCGCTTCGGCCACCAGCTTGTGATAGATGGTACCGCCCTCGAGGGCCTCTCCGTTGCTTTTTAGGGCCTGGTCCGTCACCCACTGGAAGGCCTGGTCGAACAAGTGCCAACGGGCGTAGGGGCTGGGTACGGAGGTGATCTCGTAATAATCCGACGCTGCCGCCGGGTCCTTGATCTCTTCGATCTCCGGTTCGGAGTACCCGATCTGTTCCCTCGGGTTGTGGTCCTCGGTAATATTAAGGGCCTGGCTGAGTTGAAATCCTTGTGGCATGTTGCGGGTCGTTTAATTAGGTACACGGGCGTCGTAAATGGAGGAGGTGGTCTGGTGGAAGAGGTCGAGGAGCCGCTGAGGCGTTTCGCCGGTGGACATCCCCTTTTCCTCCGCATTCAGCGCCTCGTCGAAGTCATCGTAATCCCAGCTTCGTTTCCGCCACAGGCCCATTTTGTTTTGCTCGACTCCCCGGACCAGTTCGTGGAGATTACTCCCGTCCGTCTCGTACTTCAACGGGTAAAAGGAGCGTTGTTGGCTCCTCAGTTCGGCCAGCCAGTTAAGGTACAGCTGATTGAATTCCAGCAGGTCGTCAGCGAAGAATTTATCGGAGGAAACGAAACTGCTGTCGAGAGGGCTACCGCCGGTAGCCATTCGTTTGGTCCAGGCCGTTCCCTTGCCGACTGCATGGCTCATCCGCTCGTTCCAGTACTTTACCGCGTACGTGTACTGGGTCAGGTTACGTTGAAGCAGGTCGCGGGTTTTTCGTCCGATACTTGTAAAGGTGAAATCCATCGGGTAGTCTTTCGTTCCGAAGGGGACAAAGCGATCCTTCCGTCCGTTCATGAAATCGATGATGTTCAAGGCACCTGCTACCTCGGCGAAGTGGGCCGGGTTTTTCTGTTTGCCGCCTCCCTTTGAATTGGGAAAAGGCTTCATGATCGGGTCACCCACCGGGTAATTGACCTGGATCTCCGCATCGATATCCTTCCGGTAGTGAGCAAGGGCCGCTTTCGTTTTTACCACGAAGGTGTTCTGGTTGATCGGGCTGCCGCTGTCTGTACTCACCCCGAAGTAGGGCTGGACGATAATGGCCCCGATCCGGGCTTTCTCCAGCAGGTCCTGGTTGGTCAGCCCGTAGCGCCCCGCATTGCGGAGGGTTTTGATCAGGAGGGGAAGGCCCGCCGCGCCGGTACCGCCAAAAATGGAGGCGACAAGGATGATCTCGTCGTCGGCCTGATAATTCTCCGCAAAGGTCTTGAACCACCCTTCTGACTTGATCGAGTTCAGTGCTACCGTGCCCAGGTTGGGGTTGCCCAGATATCCGTTCTCCAGGGTGGTTTCCAGGAGTTTAGTGCCGAAGAGTAAGCGGGTGAAATCCTGCATGTCGTCGCTTAGGCCGTGGTAATCGATCCGGTCCTGGAAATAATTGCCGCCGGTTTCCGCCCCGAGGCTGGCGCCCCAACCTTCCTGTTCGTTACCGAAAGGTCGCTCTACGGGGGTTCCGAAGAACGTGGTCTGCCCCTGGGTAGCTTCGTGGATACGATTGTAAAGCGTCAGAGCGCGGTGCGTTCGGGTACCATCCCCATTGCGCTTATCCGGGTCCAGGAAGATCGGCTTGATCTTTCGGTCTCC
>JAULKR010234524.1:0-14194 GCA_032356305.1 Prasiola linearis | reverse complement strand
TCCGGGTGCCCGGGCGTACGTAGAGCCTGGGGCTAAGGCCGATAGCTATGATTTCGATGCGTTCGTGAATGCAGCGTTTCGTGGTGTAAGCGGCTTCGTGTTGGGCAATGCGGGGGATGTTGAGGTGCTCGAGCCCCAAGTGCTTATAGAAGAGCTGCGCTCTAGGGTTCAAAATCTTTTTCACATAAGAAAACCTGCCACCGCAGATTCTGCAGGTGGGTCAGGTTGATCTTTGGGTTACTGTTCAGGTAAATCAATCGCACCCAGATTTCAGAGAAATAAATATCAATCGCCAGTATGCGTCTTCACTTCAGGCTTACGCCAAACAACCTCCCTGTGCCTTGGGATTACTACCACAACATCACGGGTTGGCTGCACAGCCGACTGGGCAACAACTCCGAGCTTCACGACGGCACGAGTCTGTACTCACTGAGCAACTTGTCGCACGGTCGCATCCGCAGAAATGCGCTGGACTTTGAAGGAGGCTCCAGCTTTTTTCTTAGCAGTGTCCGTGACGACATCTTGATTGAGCTGATGAGCAAACTGCTTCAACCCGTAAACCCTGGTCTGAAGAATGATCCACGTCACCTAGCCTGGGGCATGCAGGTGGAGGCAGTGGACATGCAGCGCGAGCCAGAGTTTGCGGAGACAGCATCGTTTTTCGCGAAAAGCCCTGTACTCGTTCGGAGGCGCCGCGACGATGAAACCAAGGAGCACATCCTGTTCGACAACCCTGATGCGGATGGGCTGCTCACCCAGACACTTCACACCAAACAACGGAAGGCAGGTCTGGAACCCAAGGGGAGCATGCGTTTTGATCGCGGCTACACCAAGGCGAAGTCAAAAATGGTGACCTACGACAAGATTAGGAGCCGCGCCTCGTCGTGTCCAGTGATCGTCGAGGGTGGGGCGGACGTGTGTGCCTTTGCATGGAATGTCGGGGCGGGGCATTCGACGGGGATTGGATTTGGGGCTTTGGAAACGATGGCCATATGACCTACTACGTAGTTACCTACACCGGCCCGTTTGGTTTTATCAAGCCTTGGACTGCCGTACGCGACGGTGAGACTTTCTCGCAGCAGTTCTTGACTCCAAGTATTGTGGAGGGAATGAGGCAGCGGTTAGGTGTAAAATCAATAGAGCGGCACCGGCTTACTCACTGTGGGCTAAGCCAACACCAAGAACGCATTCAGTCAGCCGGCTTCGAAGTTAAAAAGCCCAAGGGCTACAAACACCAGATTGCTTTTCGTAACCTAGGCATATTGGTACGGAATGTCATGCTTGATCCTGTGCTACACCTTGCCTTTGCAGATAGAGAGGATGCGCAGCTAGCAGCTGACGAACACCTTTGCTTATGTCGAAACGAGGACATAGTCTTCCCCAGCGCCGCCATTATGCCGATGGATAAGGCTGAGTTCGACCTTCTCGACGGCTTTGAACTTGAATTTGGCCAGGAATTGCAAGGGGCCTTTCAAGTAGGCTTCAACCGTTACGAAAGGTTCGAGCCGATGTATGGAGCGCTTAGGGTAGTTGGCGAGGCACTTAGAGTTAACCAATTATGAGCCGGCTACTGGCCAAGTCTCGTTCGGGTAACTATTTAAGCTTGAGCGATCATACCACTCAAGTCAGGGAGGCCATTATCTACTTCGCGAAGGAATTTGGGCTAGATACGGCACTAGCAGCATGGGGGGCAATCTTGCATGATCTTGGTAAAGCGCATCCAGCTTTTCAGGCTATGCTTATCGCATCTCCGGCAGAACACCGCGAGACTTGGTTGACTGTCCTCCCCGCGAGCGAAGCTATTAAAAATGAGCTCGAAACGCTGGATGCATATGCAGGGATCGTCGACGATAGGATTCCGGTCCGGCACGAGCTAGTCTCCCTCCTATTTTTGCCGTTGTTCCCTGAGCGCCATTGGCGTATACTCATCGAACTCGTCGTAGGACACCATAAATCTGTTAGACTAGACAAATCAGAACGAGGGTTTGAGGATCTATATAGAATACATGGCGGCCTCTTGCCACTCTTGGAGCGATATTTAATCTCATGGGAAGAGTGGAGTTCAGAGGCTATTACTATCGCCAGCAGTTTTGGAATTACTCCACGAGACATTAGTAGAACTAAGGCGGAACAAGCGTTTCGGAAATGCTATCAGCTGACACAAAATATTATTAGAGAAGAAGGCTATTCACCTTGGCGTGGCCTATTAATGACCGCTGACCACTTTGCATCGGGGTATCAAGAAGCAACGGGCCAAAAGCTAAAAAAGCTGTTCAAGACGCCAAGTCTATTCAATTTCGATCAACGTGCCCTAAAAGCCTCGGCCTTACTGTATCCGCTTTCGCTAAAACCTGTAACCAGTTTAAAACGACACACGCTGGTGACAGCCCCTACGGGGGCAGGCAAAACAGATTTTCTATTGCGACGCTGTCGAACCGGTAGGATCTTTTACACGCTGCCCTTTCAAGCGTCAATCAATGCAATGTATCAACGGTTACGGGATGACATACCAGGTTCGCTCGTTACACGGCTACATTCTGCATCTACGGTCTCTCTAGATGAAAGTAGGTCTAGTAGTGGAGAAGAAGTCAACCTTCAGCGCTTCCCCGGATCAGCTGTTAAAGTACTAACGCCCCATCAACTTGCTTCGCTCGTATTCGCACTACCAGGCCACGAGTCAGTAGCACTAGATGTCCGCGGACAACACGTCATTCTAGATGAAGTGCATACCTACAACGGTGCTTCACAATCGATGGTAGTGCGGTTGGTCGCTCGATTGAATACGCTTGGATGTTCAGTTCACGTTGGGACTGCGACTATTCCGCCAGCTCTAGCAACGCAGGTAGTTAATATACTTGGAGGACCTGATGAGGTCTACTCGGTATCGCTCGAACCAGAGGAACTCGATGGATTTAACCGTCATACAGTTCACAGAACCACATTGTCTGGCACAGAGATTACCGAGAACGCAGCACGCGCTATTGCTATGGCAGCTGTTGAGCGAAGTGACAAAGTGCTCTTCGTAAGCAACCGAATTGCCACTGCCCAGGAAAGATATGAATGGGCCGTAAAAGCATTCTCGACTATACCTGTTATGCTAATTCATAGTCGCTACAAGCGTAAAGATCGTGCGAAACTAGAAAGGCAAGTGAAAATGCTAAGTGATAGTATCGGCAGCTGTATATGTATTGCAACACAAGTAGTTGAAGTAAGTCTTGACATTTCATTCGATTGCCTAATAACAGATGCAGCCCCCTTAGATTCTTTGATTCAAAGATTTGGACGTGTGAATCGGAAAAGGACGCCTGATACAATTGGAAGGTACAAACCAGTGTATGTGCTGTCACCACCGTCTGACAATCGTTCCGCTAAGCCTTATGAACCAGAATTACTAAGAAGAAGCTTCCATGCACTTCCTGACGGTGAAGTTCTAAACGAGCGAGAAGTATCCTCTAGAATGGCAAGCGTATACGATGCTGTTACATTGAGATCTATAGAAGCTCATCTCTGCGTGGATAAAACTGGCCAATTGAGATATGGTAAATTGCTAAATGCGCGGAGAAGTGTAATAGTAGATGCGTTAGAGATCGCTGGAATCATCTTGATAGTCGAAGGGGATGTTGACAAATACCAACGCGCAGATTCAAGTGAACGTCCACTATACGAGATTCCCGCGAAGGACAGCTTCTTGTTTGAACATAAATTAGGAGATCCACTCGACTACGGATCTCGTCCGTATGTTATTCCAAATGACTGGTACCACATTACCTCCAAATCAGGAAGAAGAGATAGTAGTGATTTTATGGAAGGTAAAGGTCTATATCCTCAACGGTAAGCTGCAATAAATTACAATCATGTATACTGAAACAATAGGACGTCGAATCCTGGAACTATGGCGACTACAAGCTTCACGGCCTAATGGAACAGCACGCGAGTATTTCGACGAACTTTTTCACCCTCTATTCTTTGATAACGAACAGTACCTACTGTTTGCGAATAATTCTAAGTTTGATCAGGCTTCCAAACAAAAAAAGAAGCGCGGTCTGGGAATCCCCATTAGAACCCAAGCGCTATTAGACCACCATGTAGCAGTAGCAGAACTTGCTGAACGCGATCAGCAAGAAGGTCACTTGTATTTAGGCGGCTACGCTGCGGGGGTCGAGTCAGGCACTTCCGGTATGGTGTCAGATATTGAAGTCACTGTAAATGCAGAAGCAATTTACCTCACTTGGTTAGGCCAAGCTGCTGCTATTGGCGTTGCAGGAGGCTTGAATGTTTTAGTGAATGACGACATCATCATTGGTCGTGTCGTCGAGGGGTGGAGCCGCTACCGCGAGTATTTGCAAGAGACGCCTGGACTAAAGGCATTACAGGTACAGACTTGGAATGCTTGGTGGCTTATGGCGAGCACGTCGGAATACTTTAAACCTAACCGTCCTTTTGATGAATTAGCGAGTCTTGACCCTACAAAAATAGTAGGTGGTAAGCTGCTGCTATCCACGGCGCCTTGGGTCAAGGTCCTTTTTGCTTTGTCGAGTTTGCTCGAGGAATCGTCAGTCATTGCATATGTATACAGCTTTGGCCAGACAAATACTTCAGTAGGCTTTGTGCAATTGCGTCTGAACACGTTACAAGAGCTGGCCCAGCTTTACGCTCAGCTCTTCGGTAAAGACTTAAAGCACGAAGCCCGGAACCGTATAAAACGGCTCTACGACACCGACATGGGATTCTTAACTGCTTGTCGCGCAGGCAGTATCGGGCTCCAGCAGCTCCGACCTAAAGGCCTACGTGCTATCCTTCCACTCAGAACGCAGCCTCTTAAACCGACCAAATTTGCTCCAAAGCAAGATCAATATCAATTCCACTTAACCTGGCTCACTGCTATGCTAAACAACGAATCCCTCCTCCAACGTGCTGATCGACTGGCAGCTTCACTCCTTAACTTCAGCGGCGCAAGTAAACGTGCTAAGAAGGATAATCAAACTCTAGTAGACAAGATGTTATCTAGCTACACAGTGCGCCAGTTTGTGGATGCCGCTACAGAAATAGCGATCGCCGGCAAACGCGATGAAGATGCTATAGATCTTGACCAGCTTAATGACATGGTCGAAGAAATGGACAAATTGCCTTCTGGTCAATTCCCGCTCTTCGTGACGTTTCTCCGCTTTAAGTATGCTTACCGAGGCGCTAAGTAATTCACTCAACTTTAAACAAACAATTTACTAATCATGGCAAACTACCTATACATCCGCGGCCTACGACAGGTCGATTACACCGTTTTTGCTGTCGCAGACGGGCAGAAAAACTACTATGATCCAGTAATTGGCCATCGTATGCCTTACTCTAGCGGCCAACAGGTAAAGAGATCAATCCTGGACGCCCTTATAGAAGGGTTAGGCAACGGCGAGCAGCGTGCGCCTATCACCTTTAACTACGAAATCTCAAAGAGTAAGGGAAAAGAGCAACTTAACCAAAAGGAAGCGTGGAATCCCTGTGACCCAAGCTATGTCGATCAATTGATTGGTGGATACATGCGGGCACAGACTGGTAAAGGGACTACAAAGCGCCGCAGTCCTCTATCAATTTCTGCTATGCGACCGCTGCACCCACTTCTAGCGAGTCTCACTTCTTCTGAAAGTGGAACATTCGATCGAAGCAGCAATCCAGATCGACATCCAGTAAAAGTAAGGGATGAGAAAGGTAAGGAGCTGTCAGAGAAGGAGGTACTTGATTTCCTCAAACGGAATGATCGTGAGCTCAATAGGCGTTCATGGTTGGATCTAGGACCCCGTGCGACAGGTTTATTTGTCTATGATGTTGCTCTAGACCTCGATGAACTTTTCCGTGTTACGACCAACCAACATGAGCCAGCATTAACTGAGGAAGTACATACTAAGCTGCTTGAACAGGACTGGAAGGAGGAAGGCGATTACATATACGCTCCACAAGAAATGCAGGAGCGCATTATCGCAGCTTTGCCGGAAGCATTAATCAACTGGCGGATTACTAGTAACCAAAGTCGCACGTTCAGTTCGCAACCTACTCTCGCAGTAGCCATTACATCAAACGCTAACCGACTGACTGACGCTATCCGAGGAGACTTAGATACCGAAAATCCAGAAAAGCCTAAGGCTACGCCGGTGATCGAGAGACATATCCCTGGTGTAGACACTTACGTAGCGCTCGGAGCACGCGCTGTGTTAGCGGGAGTGGAGGGCCAGGTTGATGCCCTTTCAAATGCGAGCGAACGCATACGAACAGAACTCCGAACCGCAATGACCTAAGAAGGAGTAGTGGCACCGTCAGATCAAAACGTTTTTACTCTTCTGTCAGCGCAAGCTGTGCCCGCACCACCACTGTATGCGCATGCAGGATACCGCTAACGATGTGCCCGTAGGAATGCACTTTTGCAAAACAGCGTTTACACGCCGTGATTTTCGGTGGATTCTAAGTTGTATTGGTAGTGATTAACCATTACTAGTCCCGTTAGATCTGCTGATACAAAGTGTAGTGCTTACGTTTAAAAAGCAACGTTGACGGATCCTCATACAGACCACTTATGCAATCACTGTTTATGCTGTTGGGGCCGAGCGTACGCAGAAGATGCTAAAAATTGCGCGCAAGTACTTGACGTGGATCCAGAATTCGGTTTTGGAAGGTGAGCTTACGGACTTACAGCTCCAGCAGATGGTTGACGAGATGCTGGAAGTGATGGTGTTGGGTTACGATTCGCTTATTCTGTTTAAGAGCAGAGATGCTAGATGGCTGGAGAAAGAGGTAATAGGAGAGGAACGCGGATCGACGGATCAGTTTCTATAAGGTCGTCGCTGACGCATCACACTGCATCACCGACAACAGGTTCTTTGACATGAGGGACATAAGGCGCTGTAGGTCAGTGTGTTAACGTCGTCGTCGCAGAGCGCAGGAATTTGCATTACTGTTCGCCGACGCTTTATAGCATGTATATTAGCGGACCCCGGGCTGCTAAGTCTTTGATCTAGAGGGTGCTGTATATTTATGCTGTCGGGCTATTAATCGCTCCTGAGTGGAATTGAAAGTCAGTGCTTCGAGGCACAGTAGTCACTAGCTTCCCCTATTAATCGCTCCTGAGTGGAATTGAAAGCCTACAGCAGAACAAACAAAAGAAGTCTATGGAGAACTATTAATCGCTCCTGAGTGGAATTGAAACGTCAAACGGTGAGCTGTTCAGCAAAAACACTAACGCTATTAATCGCTCCTGAGTGGAATTAAAACAATCATACACGACATTCCCATTGACTTTTGGGCGAGCTATTAATCGCTCCTGAGTGGAATTGAAACCCACCACTCGAAAGCAGTGACGGCCAGTCCCCCAAACTATTAATCGCTCCTGAGTGGAATTGAAACGTCGTTATGTCGGGTCGGGCACGTAAACTTACTGTCTATTAATCGCTCCTGAGTGGAATTGAAACGAACTTTCGTGACGCTTAACACGTCGAAACTCGCAACCTATTAATCGCTCCTGAGTGGAATTGAAACTTACGCGAAGTGTCAATTAGCATCGACAATGAAAAGCTATTAATCGCTCCTGAGTGGAATTGAAACACCAACCTCGCTGTCGATGCCAGCTATCAATTTCTTCTATTAATCGCTCCTGAGTGGAATTGAAACTAAACAACCCAGCGCACTACCAAACGGAAGGCGCACCTATTAATCGCTCCTGAGTGGAATTGAAACGAACTCGGTGAGTAGCGTCGTGCAGCGTGTAGGTGTCTATTAATCGCTCCTGAGTGGAATTGAAACCTCACGAGTGGGTGGTCGTGCAGGTTTAACGAAAGCCTATTAATCGCTCCTGAGTGGAATTGAAACTAGGTGTGTAGCTCGGCCGGGTGTGAGCGTAGCAACCTATTAATCGCTCCTGAGTGGAATTGAAACTGTTGGTGTGTGTGTGATTGTTACTAGAAAAATCAGCTATTAATCGCTCCTGAGTGGAATTGAAACAGTCGACGCACCTCTCCATAAGGAGAAATATATGTGCTATTAATCGCTCCTGAGTGGAATTGAAACAATTAAAAGAGAATAATTTGAATGGGTCTTTTTTGCTATTAATCGCTCCTGAGTGGAATTGAAACTTTGCCTCCGAAAGGCTGGGGTAATTTACTCCAACTACTATTAATCGCTCCTGAGTGGAATTGAAACGTAGCCTCAACGCTAGGACGCCGCCACGCCGTGCCGCTATTAATCGCTCCTGAGTGGAATTGAAACTTTATTAGGGCCAAGCCAAACGCCTCGGGCGGCCGACTATTAATCGCTCCTGAGTGGAATTGAAACGTAACGGATCGAACTCGACACCCTCGGGTGTCCCCACTATTAATCGCTCCTGAGTGGAATTGAAACCCGGTGACACAACCCCTCTACGGTGACGAGAAAGACTCTATTAATCGCTCCTGAGTGGAATTGAAACTCGCTTTCTGAGTCGTGTAGGTTTGCGGTCACGCGCCTATTAATCGCTCCTGAGTGGAATTGAAACACGTACGGGATAATCATACCAATAAGACCCAGCGTGCTATTAATCGCTCCTGAGTGGAACTGAAACGGGTCAGTGGCCAGGCGGCCGCTACCGTCGTTGGCACTATTAATCGCTCCTGAGTGGAATTGAAACAAGGACTTAGCTTGGCGTGCTTTCTTTCGCTATGTCTATTAATCGCTCCTGAGTGGAATTGAAACGAGGTAACACGGTCCAGCAGGGCGATGTATGCCGGCTATTAATCGCTCCTGAGTGGAATTGAAACAAGATCGAGCCTAACGCCTCGTTTCCCATTCCTGGGCTATTAATCGCTCCTGAGTGGAATTGAAACCACCCCAACCAAGTCGGGGGCGGGCTTCGCAGAGGCCTATTAATCGCTCCTGAGTGGAATTGAAACGAGGGTGGTTTAGGTGCAGGCGGCTTCACTAAGATAGCTATTAATCGCTCCTGAGTGGAATTGAAACTGTCGCTAGAGAGAGGTAGCAGCATCACGCTACCGGCTATTAATCGCTCCTGAGTGGAATTGAAACACGCAAACGACGCCAACACCCAGCGCACAGACTCAGCTATTAATCGCTCCTGAGTGGAATTGAAACCTCAGTGGCGACCTCAGTGGCACCACCAGCAATGCCCTATTAATCGCTCCTGAGTGGAATTGAAACTGCCAATTTTGTCGGCTATCCGTAGATAACCCAAAGCTATTAATCGCTCCTGAGTGGAATTGAAACATTCATGCCCGCGTTACCCCACAACTTAAGCGCCAACTATTAATCGCTCCTGAGTGGAATTGAAACAGCCGAAGCTGCTGGAGTACGCCGAGGAGTATGGCTCTATTAATCGCTCCTGAGTGGAATTGAAACTGCTCGACCCGCAAATTCCGCTAACGCTGAAGCATACTATTAATCGCTCCTGAGTGGAATTGAAACACAATCAGTTAATCAGTATCAGTGGGCGCACCATAGCTATTAATCGCTCCTGAGTGGAATTGAAACTGCGCTGAATCTGGTTGGCTTGGCGCTGCGCTTCTTCTATTAATCGCTCCTGAGTGGAATTGAAACGCCTGTAAGCCAGTGGCTACGCGGGTTTCAGCGTGTCTATTAATCGCTCCTGAGTGGAATTGAAACAAGTCTTGAAAGCCGTGACGCGCTCCCATAATCATAACTATTAATCGCTCCTGAGTGGAATTGAAACATATCGCAAACATTGACGCTGACGGTAGTGGCGATGCTATTAATCGCTCCTGAGTGGAATTGAAACTATAGGGATTGAGGCGGACGTAGAGCAACGTAGCATCTATTAATCGCTCCTGAGTGGAATTGAAACTATGCTAGGCGTACTTGGCGCGGGTATGGTTAAAATCTATTAATCGCTCCTGAGTGGAATTGAAACCCTGCATTTGACGGATTGTTATCTCTCCTCCACAGTCTATTAATCGCTCCTGAGTAGAATTGAAACCACGTATTGCAGCAGCTTCCAGGTCAGTCCAGAAGCCTATTAATCGCTCCTGAGTGGAATTGAAACTCTTTGATGAGCGCGTTTTGCGCAAGCACCGTCATTCTATTAATCGCTCCTGAGTGGAATTGAAACTGCTGGGGGTTACTTGCGCTTGCGCCAAAACTGCACCTATTAATCGCTCCTGAGTGGAATTGAAACCACTTTGCGTAGTTGGAGTTAGGAACGTTTGACGTTCTATTAATCGCTCCTGAGTGGAATTGAAACTGTGCGTAGGTGTAGCGGCCATCGTCGGCCTCAGTGCTATTAATCGCTCCTGAGTGGAATTGAAACTAAACTTCTAAGGTGACGCTGCAAGAGCTACAGCGCTATTAATCGCTCCTGAGTGGAATTGAAACATGGTGGCACCAATGCGTATGCCTTTCTGGCCTGGTCTATTAATCGCTCCTGAGTGGAATTGAAACACCAAAACACCCAACTAACCGCAGCGCGAGTAGACCTATTAATCGCTCCTGAGTGGAATTGAAACCTTTTCCGGCTAGCGCTTTCACCACATCCTCGTCCACTATTAATCGCTCCTGAGTGGAATTGAAACTGGCGATTGACAAGGTTAACCTAGCGCTTGGTAGTCTATTAATCGCTCCTGAGTGGAATTGAAACCTATCTGAGGAGGGCGAGGACGGCATTGTCCGCACGCTATTAATCGCTCCTGAGTGGAATTGAAACATTCCACCGACCCTACCAGTGGCCCGACCACTGGCCTATTAATCGCTCCTGAGTGGAATTGAAACTTGGTTACGTGGATCGGCAGGTCGTTGTGGAGTGCGCTATTAATCGCTCCTGAGTGGAATTGAAACTAAAGATTGGCTCAGGCTGATATAGTTTCGAACTATCTATTAATCGCTCCTGAGTGGAATTGAAACGTGAATCCGTCCGCGTACGATACCTGACCCGCAGGCTATTAATCGCTCCTGAGTGGAATTGAAACGCCGGCGGAAGAACTTCCTCGACGACGCCGTCGCGACTATTAATCGCTCCTGAGTGGAATTGAAACTCGTAGGAACGGTCCCCAGTATCGTCGCTATTTCGGCTATTAATCGCTCCTGAGTGGAATTGAAACGTATTGTAGAGGAAGGCGGCAGCGGCATCAACGCCACTATTAATCGCTCCTGAGTGGAATTGAAACCATCTGTAGCGCTGGTAGCGTCTGCTACGCTCTTAATCTATTAATCGCTCCTGAGTGGAATTGAAACGCGTCATCTTCGTCGCCTGGCGCCTGCCCGGCGCGCTCTATTAATCGCTCCTGAGTGGAATTGAAACGCATTATCCCCGAGCGCGCCGGCGACGCTGACGTGCCTATTAATCGCTCCTGAGTGGAATTGAAACCGCCCGCCAGCGCGCCCGCATCCGCGCGCGCACAGCCTATTAATCGCTCCTGAGTGGAATTGAAACGACGCGACACGCCAGGCGCTCAACGGGCTCGGGCTCCTATTAATCGCTCCTGAGTGGAATTGAAACGGTGAAGTCCTGAGCCCGCGTCGCAAAGAGCGAGTACTATTAATCGCTCCTGAGTGGAATTGAAACACACAGTAGGCACCCAGACTGGCGTGGTGCGCCAGCCTATTAATCGCTCCTGAGTGGAATTGAAACGGTGGCTAGTTGGCGTTGGAGGGTACGCCAGTCGGCTATTAATCGCTCCTGAGTGGAATTGAAACCTTAGAGCTAAAGGAGGAGGCGCTACGTCGTGAGCCTATTAATCGCTCCTGAGTGGAATTGAAACCCCAAATCAACGCGCTTCAACAACAGCTTCCTCGCCCTATTAATCGCTCCTGAGTGGAATTGAAACGCCACTCGTAGTGGTGCGCAATGGCGTCAACTACACTATTAATCGCTCCTGAGTGGAATTGAAACTCGACGACACGCCAGCCCCTAGCTCCGACAACGCTCTATTAATCGCTCCTGAGTGGAATTGAAACGAGCAGGGTCTACCAGTCGAGCGACTAGATCCTCGCCTATTAATCGCTCCTGAGTGGAATTGAAACCTAGACTTCGATGTGAGCGCCATCAATTCCAGCGAGCTATTAATCGCTCCTGAGTGGAATTGAAACCTGTCGAGTAAGTAGATTTGCGCCCAAAGATCAATCTATTAATCGCTCCTGAGTGGAATTGAAACCGGTAGGCTCGTCGGTACGTACTACTGCCGTATACTCTATTAATCGCTCCTGAGTGGAATTGAAACCGCTCGGTAAATCCTAGCACGTTGCGCCTGTTGTTGCTATTAATCGCTCCTGAGTGGAATTGAAACCCATCATGGAAATCATGAACCGCCACGGCATCGATACTATTAATCGCTCCTGAGTGGAATTGAAACAGGCCCAATCCACCAATGCCCCTATTGATATAGGCCACTATTAATCGCTCCTGAGTGGAATTGAAACCAGCCGCCCGCGCGGCGTGGATGTGTTCGAGTACTTCTATTAATCGCTCCTGAGTGGAATTGAAACTCACGCTTTTCTTCGCTGTGGTAATCTTCAGCCGCACTATTAATCGCTCCTGAGTGGAATTGAAACGCGCTCTATCACCTCGGTTGGGACGGTGAAGGTGGTCTATTAATCGCTCCTGAGTGGAATTGAAACTAAAGGCGGCGGCAGGCGACACGCTAGTTGTCGGCCTATTAATCGCTCCTGAGTGGAATTGAAACACATTTCGCTTCGATGCGCGTGGTGTCATCACGCCCTATTAATCGCTCCTGAGTGGAATTGAAACACTGCTAAGCTGCATGTGGTCGGTTCTGGCCTATTCTATTAATCGCTCCTGAGTGGAATTGAAACTATCGTTGCCCGGCCAGCTAAGCACCCCAGCAGTGCTATTAATCGCTCCTGAGTGGAATTGAAACACGGGAAGCTGCGGTACATCTCGCTGCCCTCCTTTTTCTATTAATCGCTCCTGAGTGGAATTGAAACATGGTCTACGCGCTACTCGATGGGCGCAACTGGAACCTATTAATCGCTCCTGAGTGGAATTGAAACGTTATTAGATACTTCTCCATTGCCTATTCCAGGACTCTATTAATCGCTCCTGAGTGGAATTGAAACACTATCGAGCGCATCGGCTAATGAATCTAATCCTTGCTATTAATCGCTCCTGAGTGGAAGTGAAAGAATAGTATGGCATTTACCAAGGCTCCGGGCCGGTGGCTATTAATCGCTCCTGAGTGGAATTGAAAGCCTTTTTCTAGATCCGCCACGCGCGATTAGGAAGCCTATTAATCGCTCCTGAGTGGAATTGGAACTCAACTAATGATTTAATTTACCTGGCTTCTAATCATCGCTGGTAGCCGTATGTAGTATTCTGCTAATGCGTCCACGCCACATCAAGTATCCCTTAGCACACCTACCTTCCATCCAAATGCCCAGCACCCAAACACCTCCCTTCAAACTACCAGCGCACCTGCTGTGGGAGTACGACCCCGACACACTAGACTACGATCGCCACTACCGCATCATCATCGAGCGGATCATTGAGCGCGGGGGGATGGAGGAATGGGTCTGGGCAGTTCAACGATACGGAACCGACACGATCCTGAAAGTGGTAAAGGAGTCGAAGAGCCTTAGCGACAGAAATCGTGAATTTGCCTTGCTCTTTGCCCGTTCACCCTTGGTAGGTTTATGACGCCCAACCACACCGTTGTTCGGCCTGACACCTTTGCTCTACTTGAGCGCTTAGCAGCAGATCCCGAGCTTAGCCAGTTCTTTCTGGTCGGAGGAACGGCCCTAGCACTCTATTACGGTCATCGCTTATCAATCGACCTGGACCTTTTTACGCTTGCTTCATTTGATAGCGAGCGGCTTCGAGAATATGTGTCTTCCCAATACGAGTTCGAGCGAACGGATCAGTTCAAAAACGGATTAATGGGGTTTGTCAGCGGTATTAAGGTTGACTTTATTCGCCACGAATACCCGCTCGTTGAACCTCTGTACTCTTCCGGCGAGATCCGTATTGCTAGCGTAATTGACATTGCAGCCATGAAGCTAAATGCCATTGCTGGAAACGGAACTCGTGTAAAGGATTATTACGACATGTACATCTTGCTAGAGCATTATTCCCTCCAGGCTATGCTACTGGCATACGAACACAAATACCCCCAGTCTGGCATTCCAGTCGCCATCCGTTCCCTCACCTACTTCGGCGACATAAACTTCGATCGCGAGCCAGCACTGATGGCGGTACCCGTGG
>JAULKR010234413.1:0-14211 GCA_032356305.1 Prasiola linearis | reverse complement strand
CGTCCGGGTTCAGGCGCTTGATCTTGTCGCGCGCCAGCAGCGGATCGGCGGCGGCGCCGACGACCTCGATGCCGGGGTCGCGGGACAGGATTTCGGTCAGGATCTGGCGTACGACCGCCGAGTCGTCGACGATCAGCACGCGGCAAGGGGTCGTACTCATCAGAACAGCTCCACGCCCCCGGTGACGGGAGCCTTGGACAGGCGGGCGCGGGCCGCGGACTCGGCCGCCAGCACCTCGGCATCGTGGGCGTGCGGCAGGCGCTGCACGACGGCGCGACCACTGTCGGGGAAGTACCAGACCTTGCGCGGATGGATCCCGCGCAGGTCTTCGGCGACCACCGGGATGCGCTCGGCGTCCAGATAGCGACGGACGAACTCGGCATTGCGCGTGCCCACCGGATTGCTGGTGAAGCCCTTCAGCACGTTGGCGCCGCCGAACACCTTGGCCTGCAGCCGGCTGCGCGCCGCACCACGCTTGAGCAGGTCGTTGATCAGCAGTTCCATCGCATAACTTCCGTAGCGCGCGGGCGCGCCGTCGCCGACATTGCCGTCGGGCAGCAGGAAGTGGTTCATGCCGCCCAGCTTGAGCAGCGGGTCGCGGATGCAGGCGGCCACGCAAGACCCCAGCACGGTGACCAGGGCGGTGTGGTCGTCCACGACCAGGTACTGCGTCGGCAGCAGCTTGGCGGCGTCGGTCTTGAAGCGGATGTCGTGGTAGCGCATCACGCTGCCATCGGCGAAGGCGGCCGCGGCGGCACTCATGCGGCGGTCCCGGCGCGCCGGTACAGGGTGCGGCCGCAGGGCTGGATGATGTCGGCCGCGTGCAGGTAGTTCTCCGAGTGCCCGGTATAGAGCATGCCGTCGTCGGCCAGGTGCGGCACCAGGCGGGTGAGGATGCCGCGCTGGGTCGGCTTGTCGAAATAGATCATCACGTTGCGGCAGAACATCGCCACGAAAGGTCCGGCCACGTCGTAGCGCGGCGCCAGCAGGTTGAGCGGGCGGAATTCGATCAGCTGCCGCAGCGCCGGATGCACGCGGCACTTGCCTTCGTTGGGGCCGCTGCCGCGCTGGAAATAGCGCCGCTTCAGCGCGTCGTCCAGGCCGGCGATGCGCTCGATCGGATAGACGCCGCGCTCGCCGGTGGCCAGCACCTGGGTATCGACGTCGGTGGCCAGGATGCGCACCGGCGGCGTCAGCGTGCCGTAGGCCTCGCAGGCGGAGATCGCGATCGAGTAGGGTTCCTCGCCGGTCGACGCGGCGCAGGACCAGATCTTCAGTGGGCCGTCGTGGCGGCGCTTGGCCAGCTCCTCCTGCAGGCGTTCGAAGTGGTGCGGCTCGCGGAAGAACGAGGTCAGGTTGGTGGTCAGCGCGTTGGTGAACGCCTGCCACTCGTCGCCGCCGTCGCGCTCCAGCCGGTCCAGGTAGTCCTTGAAACTGCGCAGGCCGAGCGCGCGCAGGCGTCGCGAGAGCCGGCCATAGACCATGTCGCGCTTGCCGTCGGCGAGCGCGATGCCGGCGCGCTGGCGGATCAGGTCGACGACGCGGCGGAAATCGCGGTCGTCGAACTCGAAGTCGCGCGCGCCCGGCGCGGGGACGTCATCGTGGGCAGGCAGGGCGGGAGTCCGTCGTGTCGTGGTGGCCGGCGCGATGGAGCGGGGACTGACGGACATGGGCGTCTCGAAAGAGCGGGTACTGAGGGAGTGCCGGGTCGATGCCCCGCCGCGAGGACGGGGCATCGGTCATCGGCCGGCCTGATGCAAACCGCGTGCCTCAGAACTCCTGCCAGTCGTCGCCCTCGGCCAGGGCCGGTTCGAGCACCGTCCTGGCGGCGGCGCGTGCGACTGGTTTGGCCGGCGAAGGAGCGGGCGCCGCTTTGACCGGCTTGGCGGCCACGGGGGCGGCATGGGCGTGCAGCTTGAACACCGCCACCGATTCGCTGAGCGCCTGTGCCTGCTCTTCCATCGAGCGGGCCGCGGCGGAGGCTTCCTCCACCAGCGCGGCGTTCTGCTGGGTCGTCTCGTCCATCTGGGTGATGGTCTGGTTGACCTGTTCGATGCCGGCCGACTGTTCCTGCGAGGCCGCGGAGATCTCGGCCATGATGTCGGTCACGCGCTGCACGCTGGCCACGATCTCGGCCATCGTCGCACCGGCCTGGTTCACCAGCGCCGAGCCATCGGCCACCTTGTCCACCGAGGTTTCGATCAGGCCCTTGATCTCCTTGGCCGCATTCGCGCTGCGCTGGGCCAGCGTGCGTACTTCCGAAGCGACCACCGCGAAGCCGCGACCCTGTTCGCCGGCGCGCGCGGCTTCCACCGCCGCGTTCAACGCCAGGATGTTGGTCTGGAAGGCGATGCCGTCGATGACCGAGATGATCTCGGCGATCTTCCTGGAGGACTGTTCGATGTCGGTCATGGTGGTGACGACCTTGCCGACCACCTCGCCGCCCTGCGAGGCGACCGACGCCGCACCGATCGCAAGCTGGTTGGCCTGGCGCGCGGACTCGGCGTTCTGGCGCACGGTGGAAGTCAGTTCCTCCATCGAGGCCGCCGTTTCTTCCAGATTCGCCGCCTGCTGCTCGGTACGGCGGGACAGGTCCGAGTTACCGGAGGCGATCTCGCCGGCAGCGGTGTTGATGCTTCCGGAGGCGTCCTGGATGCGGCCGACGATGTCGGTCAGCTGAGCCACGGTGGCGTTGGCGTCGTCGCGCATGCTGGCGAACACGCCGTGGAAGTCGCCTTCCATCCGCGCCGTCAGGTCGCCCTTGGACAACGACTTCAGCACGCCGGAGACCGCGTCGACGCTGCCGGCGATCGCGGACAGCAGGCCATTGACCTGCTGCGACAGCATCAGCAGGAAGCCCTGCTTGCCGGTCTCGGCGATGCGCCCGCTCAGGTCGCCCTGCGCGGCGGCCTGCACGATGCGGGTGACCTCCTGCTCGACCATGACCTCGTTCGTCCGGTCCGCCCACTCGACCACATAGCCGATGCGCTGGCCGTCGCCATCGGTCACCGGGTTGATGATCAGCTGCATGATGCGGCCGCCGACGGTGATCTGTGCCCGGTGCGTGCCGTGGAGCTGGGCCAGCATGCGGGCCTGGTGTTCGGGCTTCTTGTGGAAGTTGCCCTTGCCGATGTACTGCGGATAATTGCAGGCGCGCTGCACGGCGCCGATGCGCGCCAGAAGCGCGATCAGGTTGACGTTCTGGCGCTTGTCGCCGGCCGCGTCCCGCATCTGCCGGTACCACGCTGCGAAGAGGTCGGCGGTGCGCAGATAATGGGCTAGGTGCTGATCATCCCACTCGATTTCATGCACATGCGGTGCCAGCGGTTCAGGCACCTTGAAGTGCGCGGCGACCATCGGTTCGGTCTCGTGCCGGCGCTTGATGAATGGTGCCGCCCAACGCCGCAGCTTCTCGACGTTGCGCACCTTCGGCACCTGGCGCTTGGCGCCGCTGACCATGCCGTCTTCCCATTCCCGGGTGACCCACTCCAGCACGACGAAATCGGAAACGAACTGATCAATGCCGCGCATGGCATAGCTCATCGAGCGCAGCAGGCGTGGCTCTAGGTACGGGCGATAGCGACCATATGGCTGGAGGACGGTGCCGTCGCCGAACGCCCACTGCATCAATGGCAGCAGGTCCTGCACCTGGTTGACGATAGGCGTGCCCGTCATTGGATATCGGCGCTTCGGGCTCAGCATCCACAGGGCGCGTGTCTGTTGCGTATCCAGGTGGCGCAGCAGATGGCTTTCGTCCGAGACGCAAGTCGAGAACTTCCTGCGCAGCAGCTTGGCGTACGTGCGACGGCCGGCACCTTCGCAGACTGGGGATCGCAGCCGGTTGTAGCTAATCAGGTTGATCTTGCGCAGAGCGAAACACTGCTCGACGCTGGTGATCAGCTGCCACAGCGAAGGGTCGAGGCCGGATGACTCGAACTCGCGGATCATCTCCGGAACCAGGTTCGACTCGACCGCGATGCAGTTGTGCTCACCACCCATGAGGCACAGGGCGATGGCCAGGCGCGACTTGCCGCAGCCCATGCGCCAGATCGGCACGCCGGCGCGGCCCATGCGCAGCTCAACCACGTCATCCAGCTGGTAATCCCACGAAGCGATGGCATCCGCGCGGGTTTGCTTCATCCTGGCACGGATGGCCTTGGCCAACTCAGGGAAGGCTTCGATGCGCGACGGATAGGCCTCGCGCCATTCGTTCGCGGCCGGCCCGTTGTTGATGGTGAAATCGGCGCGGATCTCCAGTTCCTGGAGTGCGTGGGTCACCCCGCCCACAGTGACGTCGTAGCCGCCTTCGTCGCGCGGCGCGAGATGGACGCTGTCGCCCGCCCGGATGATCGGCGAGCCCCACTGCTTCGGGTTGAGCACGCGGGTGCGGTTGGCCGTGGCGCTCAGCGGTGCGTTCGGGTCGGTGGTGATCCCGCCCTTGACGACGTGCCCGAACGGCGTGCGCATGCGGCGCAGCTCGCTGCTTGCGCGCCGCAGGTAGTGACGGATGGCAGGGTCTGGGCTGGGCTCGCCGCCGGCGGCCGCAATGTGATTCAGGAACTCGTCGAAAGCTGCCAGCGGATCATCCTGGGCCAGGTACAGCTGGAGGTCGAACCACCCCTGCCCCTTGAACTTGATCCCCGCCGGGTAGCGGTGTTCCTCGGCTGGCGGCACCGGATCGTCGAAGATCGCGTTCATCACCCGGGCGTGGGTGGCAGCGCATGCGAAGCGCAGGCCGAGCTTGCGACCGTCCTTGATGACGCGCACTTGCCGGTTGCCGGTGACTTCGCCGGGGATGGTAGGCACCGATGCCTGAAGCTCGATCGGATCCAGCGGCCGCGGTGAGCGCGTAGCGGTCGTGGTGACGATCTCCAGGTCAAAGTCGGGCAGAGCATCGTCCAGGCTGGACATGGTCAGCCTGAGGGGCTTTGGCCGGCTGGTATCCGCGAGGCCAAACACGGCCAGGCCGACATCCACCGCGGTGCCCTCTTCATCGAAGCTGCCGGCGGGCAGCGCAATCGCGGCCCGGAATCGGGCTTCCATCTCAGGGGTCGGATCGGCCGCGATCACGGCCAGGTAGGTCGCCGGCAGGATGGCCAGCACGACGTCGGCCGCGGCAAGGGCCTGGTGGAGCGCGTAGGCGTGGCTGACCGTGGACGAATGACGTCCGAAACGGCCCCAGGTCGTGCAGCTGTATGGCTTCACCAGCGGGTCATCGATCTGGATCGAGAACGGCGGATTGATCAGTGCCGCGCCATAGCCCTTGGGCCTGACTTCGTGCATGCCGGCAACGACAAAATCGGTCTCGAAGCCGGCAGCGATCGCTACCTTCCGAAACGCTTCCAAGGAAGGTGCATGGACATCGCATCCGGCCAGGATGTGCTTGGCTGGGTCGGCGAACTGGAGCAGGCGGCCGCTGCCCACGCTGTTGTCGAGCAACCCGACCTTGCGATCGGACGTGCCGATGGCGCGCGCCAGTGCCGGCGACAGAATCGACCAGAGCAGCGCCGAGAGTTCGTTGCCGGTGAAGAACTGGCTGAGGTGCTCCTTGCGAGCCTCATGCAAGCCTGCCAGAGAACCCGGGCGACGCGCCTGGCTACCGAGGCTCTGATGCTCGCGAACGGGTGCGTACCAGTCTTTGATGGGTGAGGTCATGCGTCCAGCTTGACTGGCGTGGCACGCCGCCGAAGTTGGCGCAGTTTTTACGTGAGGCTGTCGCCGAGCACCGCAGCCCTTGGCTCTGGGTCGCTCGTGTACCGCACGATCAGCCCGTCGTAATCGACGCTCTGGAAGCTGGGGTTCGGGTTGCGGTGCATGGCCAATGCGCGGGCCAGCGCTTTCTTGACCTCATAGGAGCGACTTGCCGCGATAGGGTTGTGCGCATGCCCGATCCCGCGGCTGGCGTTCGGGTGGAAGCCAAGCGACTTCTTGGCGCACAGCATCAGCTCGCGAACGGCATCCACCGTCTGCATGTCGGCATTGGCAGGTGCGTTCCCATGCTCGACGTACGGCGGTATCGCCCCGCTGGAGACTAGGTGGGCGACTTCATCGATCTGTCCGATGCAGAGCCTGGAATACAGGTCGAGGGCTTGGACGACGGCCGCGGCCTGTTCAAGGGTGAGTTCGAGGTGGACTTTGGGCATGGGCGTTTCCTTGAGGCAGGCGGTTTCGATCAGGCATTGAACGCGAGTTGTTCCTGTGGCGATGCCGGTACGTGGACCGGAACGGCCTCGGCCGACCAGACGGACATCGATTCGTCGGTCACGCCAGGAAGGGTGCTGACCAGATCCGGCGCGACTTTCGCCAACCGCGCTGATCGCAGATCTTCGAAGTGGAGGTCTGCGCCCGAGAACGCGCGTCCAGTACGGATGCACTCGGCATGGGTCGTGCCTGAGCCGCTGAACGGATCGACCACGAGGTCTTGGGGCCTGGTGTAGAGCAGGATGGCGCGGCGCACGAGCTCGGTCGGCATCTGCGCTGGATGTCCGGTTACGCCGTCCTTGCGGTTGTGGCCGGCATTGCCGATATGCCAGACGTTCGTCGGAAACGCGCCGAACGGATGCCCGGACAACTCGCCCTTGCGTGGGCCCTTGAAGGCTCGTTTCCCGGGGTTCTGCTGTGGCTGCCTGGCCGGCGTCGGGTTGAATGTGCGCGGCGATGGCCCCTTGGTGAATACGAGGGCTGTTTCGTACCGCTCCGCGAGGCGGCGCTTCGGTGTCAGCCCGTGCGGGATCGTCCAGATCACCCTGCTTTGGAAGGTCAGCCCCATCGCCTGCAGATGCTGGAACAGCATGATGTCGATGGGATACAGGCTGTGCCCGTCCGGGCCACGCGTCGCTCCCACCTGCAGGAAGAGCACCCCACCCTGCTGCAGGATGCGCGCGCATTCGCTGGTGACCTGCAGGAGCCAGCCGAGGTAGAAGGTGAACTGAAAGCTATCGTCGCCGGGAGCCGCGTAAGGCTTCGCGATGTTGTAGGGCGGCGATGTGATGACCGCTGAAGCGGACTCCGATGGCATGCCATCAAGGAAATCGAGCACATCGGCCTTCGCGGTCGCGTTGAGCACCGAGGCCGCGAACTCGGTCTGGAGGCGCCGACGTTCGCTCTTCTTCATCTGGATGCGCAACTCGTGCTTGCGCACCCCGAGCCGGCAAGCGGCGTTGTAGACCCGTCCGCGGGACACGTCGAAATCCTCGGCGACCTTCTCGTAGGACGCATCCGCAAGGGCAGAGGCAAGGCGACGGTCGAGATCGTCGCGTGCGATGGTTTGGGTGGCGAGTGCGCCCATGCGAATGGTCTCCGTGGGGTGGCTGCGTCATCAAACCGCGTCAGCGGCTTCGTTGATGCGTTCTTCCAGCTCCTCGATGTCGTCCCCAAAGAGCACGACTGGCTTTCCGGAGGCGATGGACTCATCCAGCGAATCGAACCCAATGCTCCTGGTCTCGACGTGGTAGTCGGCATGTTTGGGCTGATCGACGAACCAGAAATTGTTGTCGGTCACCACGAGTTCCGCGCAGTTGAACCGCAGATCGTCGGCAACATCCCCGGGGCCCCACGAATCCGGGCCGGCATAGACCCTGGCTTCGGACAGGTTGTGTTCCTTGACTGCGGCGCGGACGGCGCGCAGACGTGAAAGGAACTCGTCGGTCAGGGCGAACGTGGCGAACTCAGGGCCGTCCCCGTGTTCGGAGCAGGCGTAGGCCTCGGCGTGGACGATGATGGCGTCGGACATGGCGATCTCCTTGAGTGAGGTCGCCAGTGTTGATGACGGGACGCGCTATCGAAGTTAGCTCACTTTTTCCGTGACTTCGGCTTCGCTGCGATGGTTCTACCCACTTTCTTAGGTGTCGCCTTGCCGATTCCCAAGCGGGCGCGGAGGGTTTCCACCTTGCGCTTGCTCCAGCCAGTCGCGTCGATTGCCTTCTGGATGGATTTTGCACTGAGCGTTTTGATGAGCGCAGGCGTCAGTGCTTGTGATTGCGGTGGTCGATAAGGTGCGATCCCCTTCGCTCGGCGGTAGCTGGCGATCGTGGTCACAGACAGCTTGGCCAGCTGCGCGACCTCGGCATCACTGCGCTTGCCGAGCTTGGAGGTAATGGCCTTCGGCAGGGGTTTCATCCGGTCAGTAGCTTGCTTGTCCGTGATGCCCTGACTGGCGCGAAAATCCCGCGCTGCGGCCACGGAGATGCCATGCCGCATGGCGGCCGTGGCGCTGGCCAGCGAAAGCGCGATCCGCTGCTCGTTCTTCGTCAGCGGGGTGTACCGATGCGGGCGCGGAATGCCTCGTTCCTTTCTTCGCCGGGAGACCGTTCTTGGCGAGATATTGAACAGGCTCGCGATCTCTTTGTCTTGGAGTTTCCCAAGGTGTTTCTCTGCTGCCTTTGGGAAAACAGGAACGCCCATGCACCCCACCTCGCCTTCGCACGACCCCTGCGGAGTGCAGAGAGTACGGGTTTGACGGATTGGGTGGAAGGGGAATTAGGGTCTTGGCGGCTGGATTCAGTAGTTGCCGCTCAATACGTCGCCGGCGAACTCCGCGGTGAACGTATTGAGCGCTTCGGCGATGATCGGCGCCAAATACAGCTTGATGCAGTCGAAGTAGTAGACAATCTCGGCATGCTGATGGAACGCGGCCCTTTCACGGGATCGTACGGGCTCCTTGCCGAAGGTGTGCTTCTGCAGTTCCTCGAGCAACGCATTCCCGAGCCCATGGCACGACTCCGGCAACGCCTGCGCCTCGAACGTCGCCCATGCCTGGAAGAACGTGTCCGAACTCCAGATGTGGTCGATGTGTCGTTCGCCTTTTCCGCTCCATGGCTTGCTTGACTTGATGGACAGCTCCAGTTCGATGCGGCCGCGCACTTGCTTGATGTCGGGGCGGCGAAGTAGCCCGAAGGCGAATACCAGGTCGCGGGCGGCGCGCTTGGCCGCCCTGTCCCGGAGTTCGTCAGGCTTGTAGCTGGCCACCATGTGCGGCCACAGCCTGGATGGCATGAAGTTTGCCCAAGCCTCATCTTTCTGCTGTCCATGGCGACGGTTCCTGACCTTCGTCAGTTCCGTCCGTATCAGCTCCTTCTCGTCGAACACGAACGGCACGGCCTGAGTGTTGAGGACGCGCTCCGCGAAACGCGCGGTGGCCGCGGCGAAGCGGAGGGCCTCTTTTTCACAGCATTCCGCGAGGTCATCCTCAATGGAGGCGTAGTGGCGACTGGCACCGGAGATCGCTTCCAGTTTTCCACCGATGGCCCTGGCTTCGGTGCAAGCGTGCCTGGCCAGCACCAGAGCTCTCGCGAATAGCGCGTCCAGTTCGGCAATTTGAGGTTCTGCGGCGGCGAGTCGTGGGTCCATGTGGCCATCATTCCTGGATTGATGGCTGGCGAAGTTGGGGCAAGTTTCACCCGTGCAGGCGCTTCCCGAAGACGGCCGGTGCGATGTGGGGCGTCCCGGGAATTGGACGATGGCCAGCGAGTAGCTTCAGTCCAGCTGCGGCCTGGTAGTGGCTTCCCCATGCTTCGGCAAGCGGCTTGTCCATGATCGACAGGCGCAGCGGGTTGCGTTGGTCGACGCGGAAGAGCTCGACGGTTAGCGCGATGTCGCCGGCATCCTTGATCAGATCGGCTAGCACGGCGACCGCGGCAGCCAATACTTCCGCCGGCGGGATGTCTTCCAGCGCGGGAGCGATATCGATTGCCATAACGCGAATGCCTGCCGGATGCTGATCTGGCGCAATCAGGTTTGAGGCGCGCAGCGCCTCGAGCCATGCCATGAATTCGCTATCGAGCGCACTGTCGGCATCTAGCGATGAAATCGCTTCTGCAGGAACGTATAGCCCGAACAAGGCGGCCTGGTCGGGGCCCTTGGTCCACGAAATCAGGAAAGGGACGGCACCTGTCTGCTTGGCGGCATCGCCAAACTGGAGCGCGAACGGAAGATCGCCATAGCCCTTCAAGTTGAGGGCAGGTTTTGCGGCGGGACGAATGCTTTTGGTCACGAATGCTGGAGATGAAATCGCCTCAGGTTCCTGCAATTGGCTGCGGTGGCAGTCATTGGGCGCGGAAGGTGAGTTTGACGGTACGCTTGAACACGCGCTCGAACCCCTGATACGGGAGCGGGCTGGCAGCCTTCGCTGCAGCTTCGATCGACTTCTTCCAGGTGCCGACTGATGCCGTTACCCGCCCGCTGGCATCGACGAAGCATTTTGCATCGAAACTGGTGCTGATGACCTGGCCGCCGGGGAGTTGATCGAACGAGGCGGTGCAGGATTGTCCCGGTGGTGGCGGGGACGTGGGCTTCTGCCAGAACCCCATCAGGTGCTTCTGCAGCGCCCTCGCGTAATCGGCACCAGAGGTGTCGGCGGCTGGCGTTGGTCGTATGGGAGCGCCCTGCCCGACCCTGACCAGCTTCGTCGGGGTCTTGAAGACGAAGATCATCTGGCGCACGAAGATCGGCTCATAGCCGCGGTACGGCAACGGGCCTGCGTCGATGACTGCGCGCTCGAGGGAGGCCTTGGTGGCGATGTCGTAGCCGCATGGCTGGATGGCCTCGGCCATGACGATCTCGCCGCCCTGGAGCTGGCGGATGAGTACGTTGCACACGGAACCCGGTTTTGGCTTCAGTGGTGGCAGCCAGTTCGACTCGATCTTCAACTGGATGGCGTCGCCGTATTCCTTGCGCAGCTTCTGCAGCGTGTATTGATCCGGACCAGGTGCGGATGCCGGCGCGCGCACGGGCCGTGGTGCGTCCGGGGCAGACAGCGAGGACGGCTTGTCCCGCGAGATCTCGCGGGTCACTGCCTCCCGGGCTTCACCGAGGGAATCCGCTGCAGGTGTGCGCTGGGCGTCACCAACCTTGAAGGACACTTGAGCCTGCGCCGGTGCGGCCAGCGCGAGCATCAAGACAATTGCGGCTAACGTGGCCTTCATCGGGTCACCGGCTCGAATAGGATATTGACGGAAGGCCGCCAGACCGCCTCGAAGCCGCGATACGGCAGTGGGCTGGACTTGTCGACGGCTGCCTTCAGTGCGCGACGCGCTTCGAGGTCGAAATCGCACGGCTCGCCGAATCTTGAGCGCCCGATCCTGCCGTCCTTGGTTTGCTCGATCTGGATCATGCAGTGAGTACCGGCCTTCGAGGCTGCGGGGCGCGTCCAGTTCTGGAGGATCGCGCCACGCATGGCCTTGAGATAGGCCGGATCCAGTGGTGCGTCCGGCGAGACTTTCTTGGCGGGCGTTTTCGGCGGCGGCGCACCTTTCTTTGGGCGCGCCACCGGCGTGGGTTTGATGGCGGGCTCCGCGGTGACTGGCGGCACCTGGCCGGGCATTGCCTGGGGCTTGTCCTGCGTGATGGTTCGCAGGGCCTGCGCGTGCATTGCGCCAGCGAAACAGAGAGCACTTGCAAGCGCGACTGCTGCCGCTTGCTGCCGCCTTACAGATGCCATTTACCTTCTCCTGCTGGGTGCAGGAGGAAGGTGCCCTATCCCGGAAAGGCTGGGAAGTGGACACGTATCACGAACTTGCCGGCTACATCTAACTTGTGCCGCCGCCGTTGGATTCCTGGCTCCGTCCATCATCGTCGACCGTGTCGTCCATGCGGAAGGCGCGACGGAGCGCCTGATCGTGCGCCACGTCGCCAGGATTTGGCTTCTTTGGCAACATCATGTCGATTGGCGGCCAGGATAGCCCGAGCCCCATCAGAAGGCCCAGCAGACGCCAGTCACCGATTGCGCCAGGTGGTGCGCTCAGGTTGAGCAGGTAGAGCATCCCCATTGCCGTGCCGACGCCGAGGATGATGATCCAAGGCGCCTCGAACAACAGGAGGTGACGGCGTTCCTTTCGGTACGCCTGCATCCGTTGCTCGTAATTGGCAATTTTCTGCGTTTCCATGGCTACCTCCCTAGGCCATCTTGAAGAGGCCGATGCCCACCAGCACGCAGCCACCCAGTAGACCCACGGTCGCCAAGAACCGAACGAAGCTTTCCCAAGATCTGATCAGCATCATCTTGTTGTAGGTCTCGAACATCTCGACACCGACCGCATTGAGGCGCGAGAAGCGGCGCATCCGCAGCCAGTGATAGAGCCAGAAAGCGACGATCGAAAGGATACCGCCCATGACCAGGTACACGATGGGAGACAACGAAAGGACCTGCGACATGGAACTTACCCCTTGAGTTTGAAATAGAAACGACCGATGTCGACAACCGCCATGGCAAGCAGCAGAACGCCCAGCAGAATGTAGTTGTATGTGAGGTGGACGCGCGAGGATTCCATCAGTGCGTCGTCCAAGCTGCCGCTCGCGGTGTAGTAGCGCTGGTAGACGTGGAGGAAGATGCCGCCGCCGGCGGCGATCGCCAACGCGAAGTGGAAGGGGATCCCCAGGATCATGTGAGACAGTCCGAACAGGACTGTCAGCCCGGTATTCACCGCCAAGCTCCGCTGCGGCGCGTGGTGACGGAACACCTTCTCTTCGTAAAGCACGAGTGTGGGCATGGCGAAGGCGAGCATGAAAAACATCAAGTAGCGCAGGACATGGAGGTGACCGCGATCGACATGGGTTCCAGCGGCGGCACCAGTAACCGCCGGCCCATTCGCTCCCAGCAGCTGCAGCCAGCCCCATTGGAGCGCCTTGGGTAGGATGTTCGTCAACACGATGGCGGCAGCGAAGACGACGGTCAGCGTGAGCAGCGCCCAACCAACATGCCGCCATCTGACGCCTGCCAGGATTTCACGTAGCTTGGATCGCTCCTTGAACGCATCCTTCACGTTCAAGGCCAGAATGAAGACCATGAAATAAGTTACTGCCTTCAGTCCTTCCCCACCGCCTTCCATGTGCGCCCCTGCATGTTTAATGCCCCAGATGATCGGGGCCTGCACGCCAGGAGGGAAGTGGACACGTTAGGCTGCGGAAAGGTATTTGGCGATCGCCTCTTCCTTCGGCAGCGGATTGAGGATCACCGCGCCCGGGTGGCGCGCCTTCAGCTGCTGCTCGATCCGGGCGGTGTCGCCCTCCCACTTGGCCTTGCAGGTGTAAATCTTCCCGTCCGCGAGCAGCACGGTCTTGGTCTTCATCGTGCGCGCCAGCCACCGGCCAGCCGATTGGCGATCCCCCTCCTGTCCCGCCACATGGTCGATGTAGTCTTCGAGGTGATCGAAGGGAACCATGCCGTAGCCCTCGCCCAAATCCTGCTTTTGCGTCTTCGCGAACGCCAATGCCGCCTGATAGTCGGCTTTCTGCGCCTTCCCCGCCATGTGGAAGATCGAGAAGCCGCCGTTTCCATCGTTGCGGATATGCCCCAGCGGCCGACCTTCCCAGTACACGTCGGCGGTGTACGCCATGGTTTCCTCGCTGAGCGAGTTCGCGATCTGAAGCTTCTTGAAGGTAATCACGCGGCGGTCTCCAGGTTGTGTTCACTCGACGCGATCTGCAGGGCTTCCAGCACGCCGGGCATGAAATGGAATTGGATCTTGTCCTTGAACAGGACGAGGAAGAGGCCGGCGCCGCAGTCGACACGCTCGCGAGACGAGTACCATCCCTGATCGACGAGGACGCGGAATTCACGGCTGAACTCGATGCTGTCGCCTTTACCCATGTCACTCAACAGCGCTTGGATCGCGTATCCCAGCTTGTACAGGCGGATACGGGCGCCCGAGTTCAAACGCCAAGATTCGTAGCTGTCCCAATAAGTGCTGGACTCAAGTACGAGGCGATCCTTAACTGTCTTTGCCAGTACCGGCTCCTTCTGCCAGTGGGGCGGCGCGAAATACGATTTGACGCAGGCTGCGGCCTCCGCCAACGCAAGTGCGGTCGCCTTCTCGGTCGAATACGCTTCAACCAAGCTGGTGGCATAGGCCACGAGGGATCGCTTTTGGGCGTATTCGACGATGGCGAGGTAGTAAGACTCGATCTGTCGATCGTTTCCCTTCACCACGTCGTTGTAGGACGGCTCCTCGCCATAGGCGTTGTCCTGGCTATACGCGTAGTCGATGGTGGGCGCGCATCCCGTCTTGGCTCGCAGGCTTTTGCAGAGCGATTCGATGAGGATGTCGGCCATGCTCTCGAACGTCTTGCTGAGCTTGCTGGTCTCGACGTTCCACCCGCTGAAGCAATAGCGGCCGCGGTCTCCAAACGCCTTGACCAGGGTCTTTTCCGCCAACACCTTCTGGGTCAAGCTCTGGTGGAGCATCGCCAGCATGATTTGCCACTGGCTGTCGAGCA
>JAULKR010234302.1:0-14212 GCA_032356305.1 Prasiola linearis | reverse complement strand
AAGGCGCTGGCCCGGCTCATGCCCGAGATCCGGGCCGAGCACCTGGTCGCCTGCCCCAGCGGCATCCGCGCCCAGGCCCTCAAGCGGGACGGCACCCTCGTCGACGACTTCATCGTCGACGAGGCCGACGGCGTGGTGAACGTGAACAACGCACCGAGCCCGGCAGCCACCGCCTCCCTGAACATCGGCAAGCTGATCACCGAGAAGCTCGAAGCCCGGTTGCCGGCGAGGCCGGTGGCGATCTCGGTCTGAGTCGGCAAGAGCAGGACCGCCGATCCACCCGCAGACCCGGACCCCGGGTTGCACACCTCCGCGGATCGTGGCGCATTTTGGGCCGTTGGCTCGACGGTCCGCGGATGGAGGGTTCGGGCTGCGCAGACGCAGCGCTTCGCTTCGTTACGGCAGCAGGCGGAGGTGACAGAGGTACACGGCGAAGTCGGCCGAGGTAGAAGAAATGGATCTGGTGCTTTCTCGGACAGGTGCCTTCGCGGACATTCCGCTTCATCAGGGTCCGTGGTTTTGCCCGGCGTCCAGCCGTTGACCGGTCTCCGCTTGATGAACGGCTCAATGCCGCTGGAGCCGTTGCTCCGATCGCTCGGAGCGGGAGACGCGAGGAAGCGGGCGTGCTCGAGTTGCCGAGGGCGCCCGGGAGTGTCGAATCGGCGGATCAGCGCGGGGCGCGGCGGCGGCCGAGCGTCAGCAGACCGCCGGTAGCGAGCAGCGCGAGGGAGGCGGGCTCGGGGACGACCGTGACGAAGCCGAGGTCGTCGATGGCGATGCGGGTGGACACGGGAGTCGTCGTCCCGGTTTCGAACGCCTCGAAGTAGATGGAGGAGATGCTTTCCCCGGTCCCGGCGGAGAAGCTGAGGAACGTGTCGTCGGACCCCGAGGGGCTCCCGATGCTCTCCGTCACGGTCTGGGCTCCGCCACCGGAAAAGTTCACGGTCGTTCGGATGTCGAGGGGGTAGCCGCCGGCACCGTCACGCCGGGACAGCAGCGTGAACGCGACCTGACTGAGAAGGTCGTCCAGGACCGCGCCGTCGCTGACGCTCTCGAGGGCGCCGAAGTCCAGCTCAAAGTCGACGCGGTCGGCGCTCTGGGTGAATCCGTTCGTCCGGGAGATGGACTGGAAGCTCCCGGAAGAGGACACCCCTTGGGTTGCCTGCGCCGACCTGGATCCACTGATTGTGGCGAAGGTGCTGAAGTTCAGTCGCTTGCCGTTCGACGCCCCGTAGGTCGCGCTGTGGGCCGACCCCCCGATGGGGTTCGTGGTGGTGTTGATGTTCTCATCGAAGTCGATGACGCCGCCGAGATCGGCGTTGAACGCCGTGAGCACAACCGGAGCGAAGGCCGTCGCCGGGGTGCCGTTGGTGTTGACGGTGTTGGCGGTCACCGCGTTCTCGTCGTAAACCCCGACGGTGCCGAAAACCACCGCGTGGGCACTGGCGGCGGTGAGCGTGCCAGCCACGGACAGAGAAGCGAGTAGCAAATTGCGAGAGACGTTCATGTTTCTAACCTTCTTTTGGAAATGCCGCCTCGATTGCGAGACGGACCGAGCGGAGCGAGCCACGCGGGCGGAATGACCAGCCATCCGGAATGGCCGCGTCGACGTGATGATTCTAAATCCCTTCCGAAGGGATGATTGACAGAGGATGCCGTTAAGCTGACGCTGCTTGCCAATGTCGCCCGCCGATTCGCTGTTCTCGCCCGACCGGGCCGGGGCCGATGCCCGGGTGGTCCTGCTGGACATCGACCTGGACCGCAGCGACCAGGCGGGCCTGATCCGCGGGGTGCACCGGTACGCGGTGGAGCAGCCGGGCTGGCGGCTGCGGCCGTGGCGGCTCACGCGGATGGCGGGGTCGATGCGGCGGGCGGGGCTGGATGGCGTCGACGGCTACCTGGGGTCGGCACCGCCGGAGATGGTCGAGTCGCTGCGGGCGCGGGGGACGCCGTGCGTCGGCGTCTGGACCCGGTCGGCCCTGCCCGAGAACCGCAAGGTCCACACCGATCCGGTGGCGTGGTCGGCCATGGTGGAACGGCACTTCGCCGAGATCCACCGGCCGCACCTGGCGATGGTGCTGCCGACCGAGAGCCGCGCGCAGGGAGCCTCGCTCCGCTGCGACGCGCTGCGGTCGCTCTTGGAGAGGAGTGGGCGGACGCTCGGCGTGCTGCACTGGCACGCCTCCGCCGATCCGGTGGAGCAGGCGGAGAACCTCCGCCGGATGATCGACGGGCTCATCAGCTTCGCGAAGCCGGTGGGCGTGATCGCGGCGCACGACTGGGTCGGCTGGTGGGTGCTGGAAGCCTGCCGCGCCGCGGGGCTCCGTGTTCCGCAGGACGTCGCGGTGCTGGGCTCGAACCACCATGCGTCCATCGGCGAGCTCTGCCAACCGCCGCTGTCGAGCGTGGTGTACGACCACGAGCGGGTCGGCCACGAGGCGGCCCGGCTGCTCGACCGGCTGATGAAGGGCGAGGCCGTGCCCGGGGACCCGATCCGCGTCGCGCCCCTGGGGGTGGTCGGGCGTGAGTCGACGCGGCCCTCCGTCGCGGACGACGCGTTGATCGAGGAAGCCCTGGGGCTGATCGAGAGCGAGCTGGAGCGGGGGATCACCGTGGACGCCATCGTGGACGCGCTCCCCGCCAGCCGCAGGACGCTGCACCGACGCTTCCTCGCGACGCTCGGCCGCACCCCCGGCGAGGCCATCCGCCGCGCCCGCACCGAACGGGCCAAGCGCCTGCTCGTCACGACGCTGCTGCCCGTGACGCACGTCGCGATCCGTTGCGGCTACCCCAACCCTTCGCAGCTCACGCGTGACATCAAGCACGCGACCGGGGAACCGCCCCTGCGGTACCGGGCGATGATGACGCGTCGCCTGGATTGAGAAGCGGAATCGGATCGCGGCTCCGTCCGCTTGCCGGCTTCACCGGATCCGCAGGCGTGTCCAGTCCTCGGACACTTCTTCGAAGGGAAGGACGACGCGCAGGTCGTTGCCTTGCCGCGTGGTGGAGAGCGCCTCCCACGTTCCGTCACCGCCGGACCCCGGCGCCTGGATCTCCACCCCGCTCCCACTCCGGCCCTTGAGGGTGAGCTCCGTGGCGCCGCTGGCTCGGATCAGGGCGTCCTCGGAGCCCGAGCCGCGGACGGTGCGGACGTTCAGCCAGGAGGGGAGCGTCACCGTGGCGTCGCCCCGCAGGACGCGGGCGGGGAAGTACGTCTCGCGGAGGATGCCGTCCTCGGCGTCGAAGGTGAAGCCGGGGTCGTCGGCGAGGATCAGCCGCAGCCCGCCGTTGCCGGGCTCGACCCGGTGGATCCGGAACCAGCGGTGGTTGGCGCCGGCCTGCGAGAAGCGGACGTACTCGCCCTCGGCCGCGGCGTACCGGACCTCCCCGGGCGCGTCGCCGGCGGGGGCCTTCAAGGTCATGACGAAGGTTTCGCCGTCCTGACTCAGCCCGGTGACGGGCATCGGTGGGCCGGCCTGCACGCGGGCGGAGACATTCTGGTCTTCGATCATCTGCCCGCCGTAGAGATTCAGCTCGTCCCCGTCCGGGCCCGTGCCGCGGATCGCGAAGCGGCCGTCGCTGGTCAGCGTGCCGGTGCCGACCGTGCCCTCGTCCTCGCCGGGCTGGTACAGCACCCGCCAGGTCGTCTCGCCGTCACCGAGCTCCCACGCCATGCCCTCGCCCCGGCTCACTTCCAGCGTCTTGACCTCGTCGAGGAAGGGCTCGTCGTGGAACGGCTCCCAAGCGGCAACGAAGGTGCTCTCGAGGTTTTCGCCCTCGCGGGAGACGATGACCTTGGGCATGCGGAGGTCGGCCCAGACCTCGCGGGCCGCGGGTTTGTTGTGCAGCTCATCGAAGTAGCGGTTCCGCGGCCCCTCGGCGAGGATCGCCTTGCCCTCGACCGGGCCGAGCCAGTGCAGCCGGAGGCTCGGCTTGGGCTCGGTGCTCTTGGCCCGGGCACCGGCCCAGGCGTCCGCGTCGGTCGCCTCCTCGCCGGGGCTCATGGTCGCCCACCAGGGCGCATCCATCTCGGTGACCTTCGCGTTGCGGAAGGCGCCGTAGAAGTAGCTGGGGCTTCCGACTTCTTCTTCAGGGAACTTTTCGGCATCGGAATCGCCCCCGCCCGGCCCGGGGCCGTCCATCGCCTTCCCGTCGGGCCCGAGGTTGTCCAGCGTCTCGTCCGGCGAGAGGTCGCTGGTCAGCTCCTGCGGGTAGTCCGCGTTGCCGTTGGCCATCCAGTCGTGGCGCTCGCCGCCCTTGACCTCGAAGACGTCCAGCACCGCGGTGTGCTCGTCGCCGAAGGGCAACATCACCAGCGACCGGCGGTACAGATCGGTCTGCTTGTAGACCTTCGATGCGCCCTGCGCGGCCTGTACGACCTGCGGCGAGCCCTTGCGAGCGTCCCACCTCAGGAGGTCGCCCTCGCCGCTCCCGCCCGCCTGGATGCTCCGGTCGACGACGACGAGGTTGTGCGACACCGTGGAGGTGGCGAACCGGCTGATGTGGGTGTAGCCGATGTCGGACACCAGCTCGTCGCCATTCGCCCAGAGGATCAGGTTGAGCAGGTCGAGGTGGGCGTGGTTGTACTTCCCCGAGAAGTGCAGGTGGCTCTCGATGCGGTTCGGGGCCTCACCCCGGCCGAGGATCGCGTGTCCGTAGGACCGGAACAGGTAGGGCGACACCTCCTCGCGGGCTTTGCCCGCGAGGTCGCTCTTGTAGTTGTTGGCCGACTCGGCCCACGAATCGTGGACCGTGTGGCGCGAGCCGTCGGGGTAGTGCTGACGCTCGAGCGCATCCTCGACATTGCCGTAGGTCGCCACCGAGTCGGTCGGGTTCTCCACATCGAGGCGCTGGCCGTCCCAAGGGCACGCGTAGCCGGGCGGGTCGGTGTAGCCCGTCAGCGCGTCGAGGGCCTGGGACTGCCGGGCAAACTGATCGCCCGTGTACCACATGCTCTCGGGGAAGACGCCGTCGGCGGTGAAACGGGTGCGGAAGGTCCCCTCGACCTTGTGCAGGCCGTAGTGCACGAGGTCCGGGATGCCCAGCACGCGGCCGAGCTGGATCAGGCTGCGGTTGGCAGAGCCGCTGAGGTTGTGGAAGAACACAAACGCGTTGGAGCGGTGGTACGCGTCGCGGATGAGGATCTGTTTCGCGAGGTGGAGCATGCCGTCCGCGGATTCTTCCCGCGGGTCCGATCCGCTCACGGCCGGCTCCGCGGCCAGCGCTTCCCACACGGTCCGCTGGTCGCGGAGGAGGTCGAAGTACCGCGCGGGGAAGACCAGATCGCCCGTGCTGGTGACGTACCAGTCGCCGCCCATCACGTAGGAGAACCACTCGTAGAAGTCCGGCTCCTGCATCCGCTGGTCGACCTTCGGCGAGTTCCAGACCGGCCGGCCGTGGTTCGGCCAGTCGGGGGTGCCGCGCCACATCGCCCAGAAGATCGCGGCGGAGCGGAGGCCGGCTTCCATGTTCCCGGTCTCGCGGTAGAGCCCGGCCATCGCGTAGCCCGCCCGGAAGAGCGCATCCCGCCGCGCGTCGTTCATGAAGCGTTCGACGTAGAGCCGCTTGCCCTCGTACGTCTTGTCTTCCGGGTCCGTGTCGTGATAGGCGTAGCGGACCGTCTCGCCGGAGGGGGCGACGACTTCCTCGTACCCCTCGATCGCGTACTGCTTCTCCCAGTCGAAGCGCTCGCCGCTCTTCGCGTCGAAGACCTCGTCGGGCCGGTCAAGGCTCCAGGTGTACTCGGCCCCCCAGTGCGGCTTGAATCGCATCGGCCGCTGGGTGGGAACCAGGTCGATCAACTCCTGCACCGAGAGCTTCAGGTAGGGCGCGACCTCCGCCTCGAGCTTCGCCTGCTCCGTCGCGTCGACGTCGACCGCGTACTGCTTGGTCGCGTATAGCCCGCCGCCGCCGCCGTATTCGAGCAGCGGCGACCCCGCGGCGGCGTCCAGGTCCGGCCGGAGGGAGTCGATCCAGTCGAGGTAGGGCGCTTCGGCCAGCGGCGGGTCCTCCGGGAAGCCGCCCTCCGCGACCTCGACGTTGCGGAGCGAGATCGGCCTGTCACCTTGAAGGTTGAAGTCGATCTCAAAGGCGGTGGATCCCTTCTTCGTCAGGAACTCCAGCCGCCGGTTCTCCCAGTGATCCGTCACCACCGGGTCCCAGTTGTGGCCGATGACATCGTACTTGTGGAGCAGCCCGCCGGAGCGGTCGTACGTGCGGTACTGCCGCAGCCGCAGCTCCGCGCCGGGCTCGCCCTTGATTTCGTAGCGGACGCCGTAGACGTGCTCCCGGCTCGGGTCGATCTCGAAGCGGGCGGTGTGGCTGCCGTTGATGCTCGACAGCTCCAGCGCCTGGTCGGGGGCCATCGGCTCCACGGCAGGCTTCTCGGCGAGCGCGACCAGATCGTCGACCAGGTAGGCGGCAGCCGGATTGGGCTTCGTGCCGTGGTAGCCGCTGTTGGCGAAGTAGACCTTGTCGATCTTCTGCCAGCCGGCGGGCGCCCGGGAGGAGCTGAAGGCGCTGAAGGGGATGACGACGTCCTTCCATCCCTCCCAATCGACGACGAACTTGACGTGGTAGTAGCTGCCTTCATTGCCCGGCTCGTTGGAGTCGCAGAGGACCACGACGCCGTGGCCGTCCGCCTCCGCCGAGTGGAAGCGGAACGCGAGCGCCTGCTGCCCGGAAAGGTCGACCGTCTTCTGGACGATCGCCATCCGGTGCCCCTTGTCCGCACCTCTCCAGGAAGCAACGTCGTTCGCGGGATCCTCGGGGTCGGCCACGACGTCCACGCCGCTGAGCCTCTGGTCGCCGTCGAAGAGGGCCCGGTCCGGGCCCGCTGCCTCCTGAGAGAACGCTCCCCACGTGGGCGCCAGCGAGAAGGCCGCGAGCAGGGCGACAGAGGAGAAAACGCGGCGGCGGGCGGGTTTCATGGCGTGAGTTCACAGGCGGAGAGAGGGGTGCCGCGAGGCACCAGAAGCGATCGTCTCCCGGATTATAACGTTCGCACGCGACGAAGGGTTCGGCTTCTTCCGCTGCTTGCCCCCGCGAGGCCGGGCCCGGGTTCACGCGGCGGGCGACCCGCACCCGCCGGGGCGACTACGTGCCGGGGGTGACCGGCTGCGGCGCACCCTTCGCGAGGGTGCGCCACGCGTCTCCCTCGCGGGCGTCGAGCACCGCGTGGCCCGGCGCGACGTCCCCGCCGTCGGGCCCCGCGGAGGCGTCAGCGGCGAGGTTGGCGGTGAGTCGGTAGCTCCGGCCGTCGACGCCGAGCACGGTGACCCTCCGCACGCCGGTGCCGGCGGACGCGTCGACCGGCGAGCGCTCGGCGTCCCGCGCGAAACGCTCAACGGCTTCAGGGCCGACGCCGCTGAGCGCGGCGCAGGCGGTGTCGAGGATCGTCGCCCCGGGGTTCCAGTCGGTCAGCCCCTGCGCGTACGGGAACCCGAGGACCTCGGTCGCCAGCCCGCCGAGGTCGCCGCCGCGCCGCGTGCCCGACCGGTGGAGGCCCAGGCGCTCCGCCCCGGCGATCCCCACGAGCCCGGTCTTCCCGTCGATCGAGACCCAGGAACCCTCCAGCGGGAGCAGCTCGTCGCGCGGGGCCGGGCCCCCCAGCACGGTGTCGCCGCCGGCCGTGGTGAAGCGGCGCGTCCCGCCGTTGAACAGGTCGTTGGGGACGTTGAGGTGGACGCCGATGACCTCGTGGGTGAACACGCGCAGGTTCGCGAGGCAGCGGTGCAGCACCAGCACGGTGTGGCCGTCGGGCAGCGCGCACACGGCGTAGAAGCTCGTCGCCTGGTGCTTGAGGAGCAGGCCCTCGGCCACCGGGTTGTGGTTGCCCTCGGTCATGGTCGCCGTCGTCAGGAACCCGCCGCTCAGCGGCTGCACCCCGTAAGCGAGCGGGATCCGCATCGGCCGCCGCGGGCCGCCGGGCAGGTCCCCGAGGCATCGCACCTGACCCACGAGGTTCAGCCGCCAGCCCGCGAGGTCCCCCGCGTCCGGCGGGAGGCACAGGACCTGCGCCCCCCCGCCGGCGCCGCGCCACGCGACCGACGCCAGGCGGGTCGGGCTGCGGTGCAGGACGGCGCCGTGCTCGGGCTCGCTCCAGGCGACGGTCTCCTGGCGGAGCTTCGGGGCGGTGATCCCCTCGGAAGCTTCCGCCGGTCTCGCCGGAGAGGCGTCTTCCAATTGCCCCTCCGCCGGCGCCCCGACCAGCGGCAGGTACGCGGCGAGCATCGAGAGGGCGCAGGCCCGGTCCGACTCGACGCGGGTGTAGTAGTAAGGCTGCTCTTTCGCGAGCGGGCCGAGCCGCTCCCCGAAGAAGCTACCGTCGTCGTTGACGCGGGCTTCGGTCTCGCCGAGGCCGGCCGTGTGCTCCAGCAGCGTCATGGCTTCGGGGTCGCCGAAGCGATCGGCCGCGTACAGCAGCGCCGGCACGAGGTACTCGTGGCAGTACGTGGAGGGGATCCGGCTGTCGCCGCCGAGGCGTGCGATCCGGCCGTCGTCGAAGATCATCGGCCGCACGGCCCGCCAGAGGTCCAGCTGGTGGTGGTCGAGCGATTCGGGCCGCGGGAGCCCCAGCCGCTTCAGGTCGAAGTGCAGCATCGCCGCGTTCGACAGGCAGATCACCATGTAACCGACGTTCAGGTAGCCGTGGTGATCGAGGGCGAAGTGGTCGAAGAAGTTCGCCCCCACGTGCCGGTCGCGGACCGGGCGACCGGCGACGAGGGTGTCGTCGTCGGCGTCGGCGGCGACGCTCACCGCGTTGATCAGGAAGCGGTGAGACAGCTCCCGGAACTCCCCGGCCCTCGGGTGGTCGGGGTGCATCGCGGCGACCCGCCAGAGGAAAGCGCCGACCCAGAGGTTGGACTCGGGCCCGTTGCGACCCGAGCCGCCCCAGCGGTCCGCCACCACGCCGCGCGTGCCGTGCCGGTCGAAGTCGTCGGCGATCCAGCGCGCCTCGTCGGACATCACCCGCCGCATCGCTTCGGACGTCTCGGCGTCCAGGTTCTCCGCGAGGGCCGGCCAGCCGTGCATCATCCGCTCGAGCCCCAGGGCCGAGAGCCAGTGCCGGCCCCACCGCGACCCGTCGGTCCGGCGGGCGTCCCCGGTCACGTGGGTGGCGAGCTCGTACCGCAGCGCCGCCAGCGCCCGCCCGAGCCACCGCTCCCGGTCGATCCCGGCCCCGGCGAGCGTGGCCGCCACGCCGACGTACTTCTGGTTCGTCTGCGTGCCCCAGTAGTCGTAGCCGGTGCCGAAGCACCCGGTCGTTGGCCGCCCCGCCCCACCCGCGGGATCGGGCGTGTCGTACCACCACCGCTCGGCCCAGCGGGCCCAGCGGGTCAGGCGTTCCAGCGCCCAATCCTGGAGGTCGGCGGCCGCCACCCCCGCCGGCGTGCCCGGGTTCGGCGGAAGGAAGAGGTCTGCCATGGATGGTCTCCAACAGGAAAAAGCCGTCCGGATCCACCAAGCTAAAGAGGCGCCGCCCTCCCGTGGAGCCCCGGGTGGGGGTGACCCGCTGCTCGACGGGGTGACGCGGGTTGACCCGCAGCCAACCGCAGCGTACGGTATTATCACGTGATAACGCCAGTTGAGGCACCCCAAAGTGCCTGCTTTCTCCCGCCCAGCGTCGGGCACGCGCCTTCCCCCCGAACCTGATCCAAGCCACCAGGCCGCTCACCGTGAGCGGAACCGCCTTCTTCGGGTCTCCCGCCCGGTGCAGACCCCTGCCGCCGCTTCCGCCGGCACCCGCTGCACGCCGATCGACCGACCCGCCCTTCCCACCTCTTCAGGAGAGCCTTCCGATGATCACCCGCACCCTCACCGCCCTTGCCCTCGCCGCGGCCCCCGTTCCGGCTTTCGGCGCCGTGGTCGCCATCAACTCGGCGACGTTTGTTCAGGCTCCTGCCGGCGATGGTTCGGGCGATGACCCGCAAACCATCACCAGCTTCATCGCGGGTGGGTCGACCTTCACCAACCTCGCCGGCGCAACCGCCGAGAACGTGAACAGCGGCCAGTTTGCCACGCCGGGCGAACTCGACGCCCCCTTCGATCAATCGGACAACGAGAGACTCAGCGGGCTTGTTGCCACCGATGGCGTGGGCAACATCAACGCCAACGCGAGGCTGAACTTCGGCCGTCCGCTCACAGCGGACGAGGTCTTCTTCATCCTCGAGTTTGAAACCGAGTCGCAGGCCGGCACCGCGGCCGGGCGGGATCAGATCGACCTGGTCGCCATCGACGGCTCGAACAACGCGACCAGCGAGACGCTCCGCGTGACCATCGGCGACGACGACGTTCTGCTGACCTTCGACACGAGCACGCGCAGCAACGACAGCCTCTTCGGGTCCATCTTCTCGGTGAGTGACTTCACCGCCCTGGCGCCGGGCAGCCTCGCCGCCACGCAGGGCCTGCGCGTGGTTGCCGGAAATGGCGCCGACACCTCGGTGTTCGGCATCGCCTCGGTCCCCGAGCCCGCTTCGCTGGGCCTGATGGCCGCAGGCCTCGGGCTCCTGGCGAGCCGCCGTCGCCGCTGAACGGCACCGGTGCGGTGCGTCACCGGCTTGGACCTTCTGAGGGATCGTCCCTTCATCGGGACGATCCTCTTTCGTTTGGCTCCGGCCGCGGGCGATCGCCGCGAACCCGGACGCGACGACCACCCGTGGAGCGTCTTCGATGGACCCTGAGATCAAGTTCAACGGCACCGTGCCCCGCGGCGGCGGGTTCTCGATGCCCGGATACTGGGTGTGGTGCGGGGCGCCGATCGTCGGCGACGACGGGCGGTACCACCTGTTCGCGTCGCGGTGGCCCAGGAACATCCCCTTTCATCCCGGTTGGCTGACGAGCTCGGAGGTCGTTCGTGCCTCGGCCGACGCCCCCGCCGGGCCCTATTGCTTCGAGGAGGTGGTGCTGCCGGCCCGCGGGGCGGAGTTCTGGGACGGGCGGATGACCCACAACCCCGCCATCGTCAAGGCCGGCAACCGGTACCTCCTCTTCTACACCGGCTCGACGCACCCGTTCGACGACGTGGATCCCGCCGAGCCGCTGACCAACGAGGACCCGCGAACCGTGGTCGCGAGGTCCAACAAGCGCGTCGGCTGCGCCACGTCGTCATCCGTGCTCGGGCCGTGGACCCGGCCAACCGAGCCGGTCCTGCCGACGGAGGCAGGAACCTTCTACAGCTTCCTGACGTCGAACCCGACGCCGTGCCTCCGGCCCGGCGGTGGGGTGTTGCTGATCTTCAAAGCCCGGGCGTACGAGGGGAACGCGCACGGCGGGATGACGCTTGGCGCAGCGGTGGCGGATGAGGCCGGCGGCCCCTTCCGGGTTGTGGACGGCGGGCCGCTGGTGAGCCGCGGCGCCGGCGTCGAGCTCGAAGACCCCTGCGTGTGGCGGCAGGACGGCCGCTACCACCTCATCGCGAAGGACATGACCGGCGGGTTCTGCGGCGAGCAGGGCGCCGGGGCTTACGCGACCTCTTTGGACGGGCTGGATTGGTCCTGGGCCCGGGACGTCAAGGCTTACTCGCGGCGAGTCACCTGGGACGACGGGACCGAGCAGGAACTCGGATCCTTCGAGCGCCCGGCGATGCTCCTGGAGGACGGAGTGCCGACGCACCTCTTCGCGGCGGTGGCGGACGGACCGGGCGGCTTCCTCCGCGCTTCAAACACCTGGAACCTCGCCGTGCCGCTGGCGCGGTGACCGCCCCGCGGCAATCCAGGAACCGTGGACCTCCCGTCGGGGTTTCCGCCGGCTCCACCCGCACGCGGGACGCGCCGGAGCGTCGACGGCGTCGGGTCGAGCCCTCCGATCGTTTCCTCTCCCGCCGCTCCCCCGCCGTCCCATCGCCGTCTCATCGCCGTCTCATCGCCTCAGGGCTTCTTGTTCCACATGTGCCAGCGGATGAAGTCACGCGTGAGGTTGTTGCCGAAGTTCCGCGTTGTGAGCCCGGTGTTCACGCCCACGTGCCCATCGAGGAAGCCGAGGTTGGCTGAATCGGCGTGCGGCTTGTTTGGCCGTCGGGTTCCGTCTTCCGCGTGGTGGAAGGACTCGTTGCCGACGGAGTCGACGAGGAAGCCCGTGGAGGCCGGGTCTTTGACGGCGATCAGCTTCAGCCCCTCCGCACGCTTCACGCCGGCGCTCGATCCGACCTCGTTGCTCGTCAGGAAGACCTGCGAACCGTTGAGGTTGGAACCACGCATCGTGGCGTAGGTTCCGACGCCCTTCCCGGTTACGGGATGGGGGTTGACCGCGTTGTCGTAGTACTGGTAAGTCGTCGTGTCGGCGAAGGGATCGACCGTCGGGCAGAGGTAAAGCTCGTTGGCCTGCTCGGTGGTGTTCAGGTTGTCGATGATCTTGCTGACCCAGCTGTGGAGCTTGCCGTCGGGAGACCGGGGCGGGAACACCAGGTAGGGGAGTTCGCCATCCACGGTGTCGGCGTACATCATCGTCGCCAGCGTGAGTTGCTTGAGGTTGCCCTTGCAGATCGATGACCGGGCCGCTTCGCGGGCCGAGGTCAAGGCGGGGAGCAGGATGCCGATCAGGAGGGCGATGATCGAGATCACCACGAGCAGCTCGATGAGGGTGAATGCGTTGCGAGCGTTCGCAGGAGAGGGAGCGGGAGTGCGTTGCATGGAGGTCCTTCGGAAGAGAGGAAGCATGGAGAGGGAAGAGGAGTACGCGGGCGCCGGCTCTGGTCCGGTGGCGAGGCGTTCAGCCGCCCCACGCCGTGTTGCCGATGACCCAGCGGCCGGACAGGGTCCGGGAGCGAGGCGGCTTGCTCGGGGTCTTGAGCTGGTCGAGGAGCATGTCCGCGGCCTGGAAGCCGGTGTCGAAGCGGTCGTTGTCGACGCGGCAGAGGCCGGGCCAGGACTCGCAGACCTGCGGCGTCTCGTCGCAGCAGATCAGGCCGAAGTCGTGGCCCGGCGTGCGGCCCAGCGAGCCGGCCGAGGCCTGGATCGCCTCGGCGGTGAGAACGTCGTAGGCCACCAGCACGGTTCCGGGTTGGAGGTCTTGCTGGAGGCCCGGGAACGCGATGCGGTTGCCGCCATCGATCTCCGAAGCGATCGTCTCGAAAACGAGTCCGCTCCCGGCGAGGCCCTCCCGCAGGCCCTCCCGGCGGTCCCGCTCGCTGTAGTGCATGCGATCCGGCCGGTCCTCGGCGTGACGCCCCACCCAGACCACACGCTCGTGGCCGAGCCGGAGCACCCGCTCCGCCACCGTGCGGCCTACCCGGACCTCGTCGCGCCGGATGCAGCCGGTGTCGCCGGTCCTGTTGGTGTCCACCCAGATGCAGCTGGGGATCTCCGCGTCGATCCACTTGCACATGGCGGTGGAGAACCCGCCGAAGACGATCATGCCGTCGAGCAGCCGCTCACTGAACACGCGGGACCGGCCGCGGTCGGTCTTGGCGAGCTCTCCGAGGCGCACCACACTGAGCAGGTAGCCCGCTTCTTCGAGGCGGGCGTTGATGCCCAGCATCAGGATGAACGCCGCGGGGTTGTGGTACCGGTGCCCCACCGAGTTCCGCAGCAGCAGCCCGACCTGGCGGGTCGTGTTGGAGCGCATCATCCGGGCCGCCCCGCTGGGGCGGTACCCGAGCAGGTCGGCGGCGTCGAGCACCTTCTGCCGCGTTTCGGGGCGGAACAGGTGCCCCTGGTCGTTGAGCACCTTGCTGACGGTCTGCCAGGAGAGGCCGGCTTCCGCCGCGACGTGCTTGAGGGTGACGTTCATGAGCGAGGGTCCCCGGGGGCGGATGCGGGAGAGAAAGGAAGTGCGATGCCGCCGGCCTCATCGCGTCTGATCCGGCTTGGGAAGCGGGAGAGGATGGCCGCTCCATGGAGTCGCGTGGAGCGGTGGAGAGAAACACCGACCACATATTATCACGTTCGCATTTGAATGGAAGTCTTTCTTTTTCCGGGGCGCCGAAGCCGCCGGTCGCATCGTCGGCCGCCGCCCCTGGCGAGGTGGGTGCCGGGGTCGGATCCCGCCCCCGCGTCATGCTCCGGGGATGAGGTCACACGCCACGCTCACGCTGCTCGTCGTGCTGCTCGCCGGCTGCCGGTCGACGACGCCGCCGAACCCGCCGCTGCCGGAGACGCGGGGGGAGGCGAAGGCGGCGTTGCGGGAGATGAGGGCGGACCCGGCGGAGGCGCGGCGGCCGCTGGTGGTGCTCGGCGGGTGGGGCGACTTCGTGTGGGGGATGGGGGCGACGGCG
>JAULKR010234191.1:0-14216 GCA_032356305.1 Prasiola linearis | reverse complement strand
ATTGCCTTGCCTTGTCCTCATCCTTGGTAGGCTGCTGGGGCAGGGGTGGTCTCAGCTCTTTGTTGGTGAATTGATGGACTGCCAAAGGATCAGCTGCACCAAATGTCACCACCCCCCCAGCCACATCAGCTCAACTTCACGTTGTGTCGCAAATGCTTCATGATGGAGGGCTGCCACCGACATGGCTGCCATAAAGCAATGATCAGTCGCACCGGAAGACGATTATCAACATGATTGCTTCAATCAACGCGATATGTCAATCGATAAAATGATATGTCAGCTCTGGTGGCTTCGTCAGGGAATGCCAACGAGTCCAGAGTCGCTGCTGCCTAAAGGAAGATTTTGCAAGAAGTGCCCCCCATAACAAAACGGCTGCTGTGCATTCGAACTCACACAGGAAGGCCCTGCCACATTGTCAAGAAACGAGGAAGGTCGCGGCTGATGCCAGTATAGGTGCCGGCACATGCACGGGTGAATAATCAACTCGCACGGCCGCACCCATGTATCGCAGCCATTCCCAGATGTAATCGGGCCAAGTCACGCTGTCCAACAGCTCGATGTCCAGCTGCCGGGTGGCTCGCATCGCCTGCTCGTCAACAAACCACCCATCGATCCAGAGATTTCGTCTCCTTCCGCCGATGCAGAGCGCAAGAAGCTGCCTAGCTTGCAACCCGGATGGGCTGAGGCGGAACGACCTTGACATAACTGTCAACAGTTTCCAGGTACTTGCAGCTGCGGAAATGGGTGGTTCATTCCTCGATGTGGTCATTATGTAAGAGGCAGCAACGATGTTGGAACACGCTTCATTGGGGTAGACAGCACGGTGTGTCGTCCAAGCCCCGGCAGCAGAAACTTACCTTTGACTCATCCTGTGCCAGTAGGCGCATCAACGACACGTGGACCTCATCCGCAAGAGCAGTAGGCTGAGGGGCCACCAAAGCGGCACACCAGTCTGCCAGAGTAAAAGGACTCAGGCGCAGCTGCCAGCTGAATGCCCTCAGCACATTGTATGCAGCGACAGCATCCCCTGTTCGACTCAGCAACACACACTTCGCCTGAGACCTGTCCTTGCCCGTCAAGGCACATACACTGTCAGCCAGATTAGATTGCCGACAGGAAGCTGAGTTGCCACAAGGACATAATGGACTAGATGCAGATTGCTGGGTAAAGATGGACAAGGTAATGAAACAAAAAGGATGCCTCAGCAAGTGTGTGTGCTGCGCATGCATGGTACTCGTATTTACGGTGTGAAAGGAGGGGAGGGGGACCAAAGGCTTCTGTAGGGATGCTGGTTGGTGGTGCGCCATGAGAATGCTCCAGCTTCGCCTCGGAGACAGGAAGCTGCGTTTTAGCGGATGCTGGTTGCTGCTTTACACCTCTCGTCGGTGGCTCGGCTTGCTGCGAACGGCACGAAACTTCCAGAAGAGTTCAGCAGTCTTTCACAAAATCAAGCGACAGCTCAGACTCGAAGACCAAGTTCCACACTTTCCACGATGCACATCTACTGAAGTACACTGCACGTGTCATTGCAGTGCCTGATGCAATGAGAAGCCCCTGTGCCTCATTGGTGGCTTCAACCAAGGTGATGGCCATGTGCAGTCAAAACTGAACCCTTCGCTTGAGAACTGCACAGTACCCGTAGCAGGCCAAAGGCATACTGATGATGCTTTCCTCAGCTCGTTGCTCAGTGCCTCAGTGGATGGCTGCACGATGTTCACCGTTGCCTGCGTCTGTGATGGCTGAACGATAGGGTCTGCTTGCGCTGTTGTGAGGGATTGTGCAGCAACGGCTGACAAAGTGTCCAACTCGCCACGTTCCTCCAACACAGCTCGAAACTCCGGAATGGCCACCAGCTCCTCTGCGCATACAGGCTCAAAGATTATTATCAGGATAAACATTGTAGTAAGCTCACCGTACCACCCACATCGTCTTCGTCAGAACTGCTTCCGTGATCAATCTTTTGATATGAACCTCAAGAGCTACATCCACGTTAGTGCAGCAGGCTATCAGACGAATGCCTATCCTGGGCTCGACAACAGTGTTGATATCGCCACAGCTGATGCTCAGCATCCAATGGGAGTTGATGCCACACCAGAATCGGAAGACACCGCGAGTTCCTTTTGAATCTGGCGACCTCTGCCGAATTTGGGGCCCGGCTTTCGGCCCCTTCTCTTTGGTCTCGGAGCAGCCTGCAGAGACAACCACCGAAAGTACCAACAAGTGCTGCCTACGGTTAAGAAGCGGCTCACGATACACATGGCTTGCACATTGTGCAGGTGGCGGAGAACAAGTTGGTGTGACAGACTTGTTGCTGAGAATGACGAAGTACAGGTCTATCAGTCTTGCGCAGTGTGGTACCAGTTCCTCGAAGGATGTGCCACTGTCGGAGGGGACGTTGTCATCGCTGTCCTCAGCGTAGGCTTGTGTTGCTGCTGGAATTCTTCGCCGCCTGGCACTTCCGGGTAGCTTGGGTGTCGGGCTGCCCTCACTGCTGTCGTCGCTGTCAGAAGGGGCCGAATCGACGACAAGGGATGCCACATCCCGTTCTGTGTAAAGGCGTGTGTATGTTCAATGTTCCCGGATCTCACCGACTGCTTTGGGTCAGCACCATACTTAATACTTATGAAATTGGTGTGGCCGGGCAATAAACAGATGTACAACACGCAACTTTCATCTTCGGACATAGATCGAAAATATCTTGTCGTCCACTGACCCCCCTTCTGTAAAGAAGCTGCGTGCTTTTAAGCAGCTTGTAAGTATGCTTATTTGTCCTAAATGATACACAATGCATGGACTGGTTGATGGCTAGGTGCTGATTGCACAAGATGTCCAGGCGACCTGTGCGCTGGCAAGACTTTTTGGCGACTAGCAAGGTGTGGGATAGACAGTACGTTGTGCCTGCTGAATGCAAAAATCTCAAGGTGCCACATTTGGGCAACCCAGCTGCCACATTTGAATAGCCGGGACCCAATACGAATACAGTTTCAGAAGTATTTTGGAAGTTTTGACTTTTCTCACCTAGCTTGCCATTTGCCCTCATCTCCACCTTTTGATCCAAAACCCCATGCAGCAATTTCTCTGCCGGATTAATATATTTCTCTTATATATAGATCTGCGCGCTTTAAAGTTGCTGGTGGCTCCATTCACGGTGGTGACATGCAAACGGCCGCAGAGCTATAGAAGCCTCATCACGTAGACGTTTGATATTCACTTATTTCATTTTAGGTTCAGCAAGAAAATCGGAGCAGTGACGCTCCATCATTCGTCAACCTGGCAATGCGTACAGCACCGCTTGTCATGAAGCTAGCCTTGTGAAGCGCGACATGCACGCAGCAACCATGAGGTACTGGTTTCGTTGAAGCTGTTCAAATTTGCTCACGCTATGGCAGGCCAAGATATTTTATGTCAATCAAGCGTCATGCTGCGCGAAAAGTCTTCACTAAGTGCAGACTGATGCAATTTGAGCTGTCAGCTGACAAGCGAAAACACTGTCGAGTCCTTCGCGCTACGTGTAAAGCGAGCAGAGATGACCCTTCTAACTTCAATAGATTGCGATGTTTATTGACGAGCCGTGCAGTCATCGCATGGACGGAGCATTGCGTTCAACTTCTTGCAGTTCCCGAATGAAAGACTTGCTAGTGGCAACTCCAGTGCCTCCCAGGATAATTCGCATACCGGCAGACCACCCTTTCCCTTGCTCTCCTGCAATGAAAACGTCTTCTTCTGAACACTGGTTTTAAGGTAGGCAGATATTCGCGTTTCGAGGCGATATGTAAATGATTGAGTAAATGCTACCTGCTGCGTTTGCCTCAGCGACAGCCCTGGCCTCTTCATAGGTTGAGCCGCCGACAATGAAGGCGACCACAAGACGTGGCGCCTGCACACAATGACAGACGACGTCATCGTTGGTGGCGTAGTGATTGCCGCATTATGCCGAGACGTAGAAAAGCCCTCTTGTGAGTTGCATGACCTTTGGGGTGGTCAGCATGGACGGTCGGAACTAGTAGCGACTACGGTAATCAGCGAGCATGGCTTTGGCACTCCAGAATGGTCTGCAGACAAATGGCGAGCTGATAGCGGGGAAATAGCACACCTTAGATGCGACTGGCGAAACATCACTGCCACCAATGTGAGGAAAGTCGATATGAGGGAGCCGGCTCCGAGCGACATTCTCGAGTATTGTTGCCAGGAGCGGCGTGTGCTGAGTGTAGACATTTTCCACTCCTTTGAGATTCTTCCGTGCCATGTTACTGAGCCTGCTGCTGACAGTCTTGTCGCTGAAGAGATCGCCTACACGCCTGCAGGTACAGCGGCCCTGCGGCTGACTGCAGGATGGCTGTACCCTCCAATGTTGCAGATAAACAGCTCAAAAATCATAAAATTTGCGTTTTGAGTGCACAATCGGTGGAAGTTGCACAGCAGGACTGCACAGAGGGGAACACAGGATGGTCCGAGAAGGCCCGACTGCACTCTTACTTGTCTGCGCCAGCCTGGAGGAGGACTGTCCGAACAGCGCCAAGCTGTGACAAGCTCATGCCGCAATCCTGACACCTCTGCATGAGGCTGCTGATCTGCGACCTGCCATCTCGCTCATACCGCAATGCGAATAACATGACGAGCCTTAACCTGCAGCCATGACAACACACAATGACATGACGTCAGAGGGATGTTTCTGTAACACGGTGTCAGCACAGTAGCCAGGCTTTTGAACTCGTCCAGCCAACAGCATGACTTTTATGAGCTGTGATGTAAGGTTGAAACTCGAATTTGATGAACGAATGATGACTAGCTCTGAAGGAACACCTGTCGCTGTCTGAAAGATGGTTGTCGTTGATCAGCTGCTTGACATCGTCAAACGTTTGCTGCATGTTGGCTGCTGACCCAGAGCCACACACCAACTCTTGCTCGACCTGTATGCTCCACGTGTCACCCACTTGACGGTGTCCTCACAGACCTCCATATCCCATCAAGCGTGATTACCTGGTCTTCATGATTGCTTCGATCATACATTGCCTCGGTCATACACGATGCAATGTCGAAATGGACTTATTCATCGACTATTGTCTTGCCAGCAGGAACAAATGCCTGGTCGGTGAACATAAATGTGGGTGAGTGCCTTCACTGAAGGCAGATTGCCTTGTCGGCCAGAACTCTCGAGGCCTCACGCTGGAAACTTCCATCAGGTTCCGGCCCACAACTGCGGCATTCAGTTCTGACATGAGCGTCACGTGCTTGCCAGCATTGCGCTGTGCAGCACTGAAGTCGGAGAAGCTTTCTACGAAATTCTGCATATCCTGTATGGTCTTCATCTGTTGGCGGCTGTTGGTTGCCCTCTGGTATTCAACCATGAGTTCCTGTGCAACGAGCACACACACACAAAACGGCTGAGTCATAAAGTTGCACGTCACTCTGCACACATGCAAATGGATAGAGGAAGGAGGGGGTGGGGGCAGAGCGCAAGAAGAGATAAAGTAGATGATTGTATAAATCCATCGCAAATTCAATTTTGAATAGGTTGACAGCTGCCCCAATGTAATGCCCTGTTCCGATTGGATGACATTGCAGCCGAAGAAATTACCTGAACCGCTGTCCCTGCATCACCAAAGTTGCTGTACATGTTCTTGCGAAAAAATTCGTCCTGGCGTGCGCTGAGCACGATCTCTTGAAACTCCGGTTTGACCTAGAAAAGCATACGTAGCGGTCGTCGTATGCAGTTGGCAAGATCAGCAAGAGCAGCAATAAAGCGAGCTGTAAGCAAACCACCACAATTGGTAAAATGCAGGGACAAGTATGTCGCTGCACAGCAACAGACATCAGAGAATACACGATAGATAGTGATTGGAACCAAAACGCGACCGACCTCCGGGACATCTTTCAGCTCGACTCGATTGCAGTCCATCCCCAGGAGCTCTGCCACCATTGCCTGGAAGGTCCACTGCAACAGCAATGGTGTCACAGGATCGTCCCGCCTGCAGACATTGTGCTGATGATGAAGAAAGACGAGATCACCACACAGTTTGGCATCAAGTGCCTTGACAAGCTGCGGTTTGGTGCAATTGCAACACTCATCAGCTTACGATCGATCCAGCTGGCACAACGGGAATGGTGCAGTGAAAGCTTTCAGGTCCAAAGTCAAAAGAAGCCTGGTACAACATCTGAGCAGCTGACCTGTCTAAAAGCAGCATCAAAGGTGCGGCATCGCCTGATCGCCGACCAAAATCAAACAATTCCCGCTCCTCACTGCCTGTCAAGTGCTCGATCGACCTCGCTAGCTTCTCACAGACTTCGCTACTGCGCTGATACCTGCGAGTGTTCAAATGCCTTAGTTGACTTCTTGTATGGCAGCTGATCGGTACTTAGGCTTCAGCATCAGCTCCAACGGCTTCTACACATGCTGCACACGCTTACAAATTGACTTTGATTGGTGTCGCTCTGGATCAGGGACGCTTGCCGATCAATTGCACAGAGACAGACCTGATGACAAAGCGACGTCGGAGGGACAACGCTACCGCAGCCAGTCCTTCTGTCATGCGGCTCACTGCATCAGAACTGCCGGCAAAATCCCAAGAAAAAGGCTGCAGAAGACACGACGGTCTTTCCACAGGGACCTCGAAGTGGTGACCATCCAGGGCGATGAAGTCGCCGAAGAGCTCCTGCGCCGAAGAAGCACCTCCCAGATGAACCTTCAGCAATCCTCAAGGGAATGAGCACACCAGATTGAAAGTCTATCCACTAAACTGGATGACATCGCCAGGGTATGCTTGATAGATGTACAACCAATGGGTACAGTTGCTCGGAGATCTAGGATTTGTATTGCAGCTAGTCGAGCAGCAAAGTTGGAACATGCAACTAGAAGTTGGTGATGGCTTGGCTTGCCTGAACCGCGGGAACAGCTTCGTTCACATCCATTTCAGCCAGATCTTGCAGCCGTATATCATCTAGTCTGTTTGTGAATGCTGCAGTGCATTGGCTAAGCTCAGGTCGATAATATTGTTTTGCAGATGAATACATTAGAGCATTAATTGACAAAAAAGAATTGCTGGGAAGGTAATTCTCACAAAGATAATACTGGCCATATCTGGGATCGCGGAGCTCTCGCCGCATTCGAGCAATGTTTTCCCGGGATGGGCGCAAAAGGCAAATAGCCTGCGTTCGAAACGGAGAAGCTGCTTTAGGCAACGATGATCGCCTGATAGGACATTCCAGGCTTCATAGTACGCCCATAGATCTGCTGAAGTTAGGCTTGCAATTGCTGTTAAGAAAAGCACAGAAGTGCCAACACCTGCCTATAATTGGAAAGCGACGGTTATTTAGGCTCGCTGTTATTAACAGAAATAGAAGTCTTGATGCCTACCTTCATGTGCAAAAGCTGCTCGCTGGTATCCGTGTCCAGTCGCTGTACTAGATAGACCTCGTGCTCGAGGATCTCACTTTGACTGTAAACGGCGCTGACAATCTTGGTCGTCTCCGCGTCGAGCAGCAATACTTTCATACCACTGACCTCACGCAGCATCCTCTCAAAGTAGTTCCGAAGTATCTCAACCAAATCCATCACGGACCTTGCTCACAGGTCTACTTGAAATGGACTTCTCCGGCTCTGTTAGGTCATCGGGTGTGAAGCTTCACATCCTCAACGAACTTATTATTAAAACGAGTCATCACATTGCACTCGGTCTGTTGAAAACTTTCGCAGGGTTTCTGTATCATTCACATGCCATGAATCAGCAGCAAACCTTGTCATAATGATGTTGATCGGTGCGTCTCATTCGACGAAAGCAAAATAGAGTAATGCTGTCACTAGAATGCTAGAGTTCGAAGAGGAGAGGACGCCCTCAATAAACTAGCTAAGTCGACCAGGCTGGCTTTGAGAAGTTCAAGCCGTTGATCCAGGCTGGCACTTGTCTCGTCGTCTGGGATCAGTTGCTGACCGTCGACTATCAGCTGGATGCCGTTAGCACTTGTTATTGGCATCCAGAACTGATAGTTATATTCATTCAAGTCGCATGTCGTGATTCATGAGAATGTGGACGTGGACATGCAGCTTCTTAATGACCTGAGGAAAATCTACCTGACTTGTTGCGCAGTCCACGGCAACGCGTCACAGTTGACCACGTACGCAAATGCTCATTGCTTACCGTACTTGTTTCAGAGTTGTACCTATACCATTAGCAGCTGTGCACTTGAGGTCACATCCGGCCAAGCGTTCGAGGCACGCATGTTTTAGCCGAGCAACCGGCGTGCCACCCACAGCCGAGCAAGCAAGTAACAAGCAGACGAAGCGTCCTGAAGAGAGCTTTAAGAGAATAAAATGCTTTGGGTACGCCTCTTGCTGGTAATGTTTCTTATACAATATATAACCAGCCATCGCATTTGTTTCTGCTTCTTATGTTCTTCAGGTACGGAAAGGATATGCTCTCAAAGTACGAAATTGTGGAGCAGATTGGGAAAGGTAAAATAAGGATGCCTTGGTGCTGGCTAATTCACGCGCTCTGTCACTAAGTCCAATTGTACAAAGAATGTCTTGGAATGCGCTGCTTGACAGAAAAGGTGCACGAATTGCTTGGATTATCTTTGATAAAAGCAATTTCGCAGGCTCATTTGGAGTCGTTCATGCAGCTGTCGATCGCTCGACTGGTCAGAAGTGAGTATGTCTGACTGGACCCCAAACGACAAGAAAAGTTACTTGACCGGAAACTTTCACATGCACTGCCATGCAGCCGTGTGCTTACACATGCGCTCGCGTAAAATGCTGTTATAATGCTATTACAGCAATGGGTGCCAATTCACTGAGTATCCTCCTCAATACTATCGCCAGTGCATTGCAGCGTCGGCCGAAAACGGTTGTACCCTTCTATCACTCGTATTTTATATGAAATGAAATACTGGTAATTCACTGGCATCTTACATTTCTCTCATGAAAACAAGTTTTAAACAGATGCTTTATGTCGCAGGGTTGCAATAAAGACAATGGCAAAACGTTTTGGCAAAGATGGCTACCTAGAAGCTAATTTCGTGAGAAGAATATATCACGAGGTATCGAGTTAATAATCTCGCTGCTTTATAAGCCTCTCATTATACTTTGCTAAGTATTATATTGCAAATCCTCTCATATGAACGACCTTGGCAATTCACGTAGGTAGACATCTTGCAGCACCTGGGCTGCTCACTCAATGTAGCGTACTGTTATGGCGCTTACGAGGAGAGCACATGCGTGGGTATAGTCCTTGAACTGTGCAGTGGTGGCGAATTATGGTCTCGCATCAAGGTCGGCGAGTACACGGAACGAAGTGAGTCATGGTGTGCCCGTCATAGCGGTCACCTCCCTGCGTCGTTCACGTCCGAGCCCTTTGCCTGTGTATACAGGGAGAGGCTGTAGGCTTTGTTGCTTTGCCCACTGTTTAATAGTCTTTGCTCCTGTCAGCAGATGGTATGAGGTGCTTGCATATAATCACAGACTTCTGCATCAGGTGCGGCACGAAGAGTCAAAGACAACATCTCGATGTTGCTTATGTTGCTGGCCTCTATCAAGTTGCACTGTTGAGACCGGCAATGCTCCGCAAGTCTTAACTTTAAAACCTTGGATTAGCTAAGCTTAGCTTAGCTCATCACATCGGAACAGTCACTTTGAGCTATGAGTGTGTTGAGCAGAGTTTGATTTTGTTGGTCGATTATCGCAGTTTTCGATCGCTGGAGTATTCATTCTAGTATTGCTTCTGGGTTGGCTGACCGCTAGGCTTGCTCGCACACTGTGCCCAGATCACCTCACCTCACCTCACCTCACCTCACCTCACCTCACCTCACCGACTATCCTGCTGTCTTGGCTGTGCAGATGCAGCTCATTTGGTCCGAGAAATTCTAAGAACTGTGGCGCAGTGCCATAGCTGCAATGTCATCATCCGAGACGTCAAGCCCGACAACTTCCTGTTTCTGTCTGATGAGGAGGGCGGGGGAATGCGAGCGATCGACTTCGGCCTCGCTGAGTACTGCGGACCAGATCAGTACCTGTCCGACAAGGTCTGACCCGTTAAGAATACTTGGATTATATGGCTCCACATGTGACCTGTTAAGAATACTTGGATTATATGGCTGCAAGGAATCTCACAGGATTCCGAGATATTCAGATAGCCACAAGTACCAAGGGAAGAGGCAAAGTCACAGACAGTTGGCTGCCCTGGAGCAATACATGTGCAGATAACAGGACTTCTGAGACATTTCGATATGTCCACTGTGCAGGCAGGGACTGTAGTGTTCATTGCGCCTGAAGTCCTTCGCAACCAATATACACTATCGGCAGGTAATGGCTGCGTAGTCACGGATGTTGACGCTGGGAGCTGGAGTTTTATCGGCCCCACCTGCTGTTCATATATGACAGTCGGGAAAGGGATGCAAGTGAGGTTTGACCGTGAATTGCTGATTGTTTACTGTTCGCTACATGCAGACCTTTGGTCAGTGGGCGTCATTGCATATCTGCTGCTCACTGGGAGGCTACCCTTCGGTGACGAGGACGGGCAGGAAGTGTCAGATCTCTTCCTTATGAAGCAAGACTTCCGAAACAAGGTTCAACCATCGTGGACAATGCATGTCATGACTATGATCGATCATGCAATGCAAAGGGACTGACTTGCTACAATTCGGCACCTCTTGGCTGGTAAGATCTCGTATGTTCCGTTTCAACTGACCATAGAAAGTCTTCTCGCAATGACCAGTCTGTGTCTCAATGATGTGTCTCAATGAATGACGCACCACTTTACTGGCATGCAGGACGTTTTCCGTGCTGTGTTATATTCGCCTCTGGACTTTGATGCCCCACCTTGGGACACGTTGTCCAGCGATGCCAAGCAACTGTTGCAGAGCCTTTTGCAGCGAGATCCCGAATTGAGGCCCACAGCTCTGGAGGCTTTGCGCTTCAAGTGCGAAGCTGTGCGCACACGACCCCTATTGTGTTGATTGTAGATCCGAGAAGTGAGCGAGTCTCTGGTCAAAGTAGTCATTAATTCTGAGCAGAAGTGTCCGGAATGTAATGGTGTTTCTTTGCACCCCTATGAAAATCCCAAAGCTGCGAGCCTCATCATGCAGAGTATGTTGTAGTATTGCACACTACGTCGTGAGATGGCAGACCATGTATTTGGCGTACTTGGCCAACTTTTCGATCGCCAATTGTCTGCTCTGGCCTGACACAGGTGGCTGAGAGACGAGGCCAGCCCCAGCAGTGAGCCCATCTCTCGATCGATCGTACAGCGACTCCAGCGCTTCGGGACGTACGGCCGCTTCAAGCAGGTGGCTCTCAGGAGGATCGCGCACTCCTTTGCAGCAGACAGCCAGCTACTGACAGAGCTGCGCCGGCTGTTTGATGCTATCGACACCGGCGGCAGCGGCACAATCACACATGGCGAGATGCTGCAGGTCGGGCTGCTATCTTCAGTGCACCAATTATTCCCCATTTTGCACTGTCCCCCGAAAGTTGTCTACGTCATCACGTGCTGCCTACACCGCTACGTACGGCAATGTTGCTACTCTGAAAATTGTCAAGATGCACAACTTGCGAGTGACTGATGGGTGAACCCCCTGGTATGTCTCCCGAGTCGGAAAGGACCTCGCATCCTTATGCGTCCACCGCATCATCACACGTGTTCAAGGAAAGACGTTGGCAAGTGATTGAGACGGAGCAGTGTCGAATGGCTGACAGGCGATGGAGTCGGGGAAGTGGTCGTTATCTGATGCAGAGGTCTCCCAGTTGCTGGCCCAGCTTGAAGTGACACAAGAAGGCGATTTCGACTACGGTGACTGGGTTGCAGCACTTGTCGATTGGCGCGACCTCCAGGTGCTAAACCATAGCCACTGCAGGCAATGCCAGGAGGTGTGAGGGTGTAGACACTTACGATTAGGCGAACGTGCTCGTACCTGCAGGAATCTGAGGAGTGGGACGATTGGATCAAATCAGCCTTCGATGCTTTTGATGTGGATGGTAGTGGCCGCTTGAATACTGACCAGCTGAATGCCGTTCTTTGCGGAGAGGTTTGTGAGGTAAGCCCTTGAAGAATTGAGCACGGTCTTTTTAATGGCTTGTACCTGGGCTGAGTCTCACTGTACGTGATGTAGCAAGGTGTCTCCAAAACGCCATCATGTACATCTACAGCTCGTTGATGGTCAATGCAAATGACTAGAGGATGGCAGAGTGGTAGCTCATCTGGTGTCTGCTACTGCTGCTGCGGCTGCTGCTTCAGGTCGCTGATACCGTGGAGGCAGCACTGAGAGAAGCTGACATAGATCACGATGGCAGCATCAGCCTCAGGGACTTTGAAGCTCTCATGCGAACTTCATCCGCTGACTCATTGGAACTTTTTCAGACGGGCTGGCAAAGCCCGGAGCAGTCATGAAAGGTCACCGGCATGTTGTATGCTTGCCTTTAAGGTAACAAGTGACCCATGCTTCTGATCCCACAGAACAGGTGAAAGAAGTAAGGGGCTGGAATTTGCAGATATCTGGAATGCTTGACAAGGTGCACTCTGGTAAGATATAGTCCAGTCTGAATTTTCTTATGCCATTTACTCTTATGTCAGTGGCCAATAAGTGCACCTAGAGGTGTATTAAAGCTATCTTTGCAGCAAAGCGTGTAGAGCAAAGTCTCGTTGTGATAGCCATGGAAAGAAGTATATATGCTAACCTAAATGATTTGCAAGCGAATGGTACATAAAATTGCGTCCAAGGATTGGGTACCTGGAGTTTATATACGACTATCAAACTTTTGAAGCGGTGATTCTGATATGATCATATCAGATTTCACCGCTTTGATCATGATTTGTGACTGACTTCCGACATTTAAGATCTGTGTTGCGCTCAATACTTTGTAACAACAATAAATCCATTTTATTGGTCGTACAACGAATCGTTTGTTGGACATGCCAAGCATTCAAATTCGCCGTTGGCAACATACTGCCGCTTTGTGGTGTTCCAGAAATCCTATTCAAAGTTGTGTCCAGCATCGGCTCATCAGCTGAACATGACAAGTGTGCTCAACTGGAGTGAATTAATGGCTGAACCTATATATACGAATGCGTTGCGCAAATTGGAGTTCTCGGCACATTTGAATTTGTGGTCATCGTATGTGGTACTGATACTAACGCTTCGTAGCTACTTCATAGATATGATGTGTAGTGGCACTTCAGTGGACTTCATCATTGTTGATATCACCTTTCGTCAGGCACCTCCATGGTTTTATGGAACGAGTTACGATTAAAAAAAACAAAAAGGAGCTTTTCAACCCGTGTTTGCAGTTGCACTAATTGTATTAGCTGGTTGTGCAAACGAGAAAACGACAAAGGAGCATTATACAGGTCAAGCATGAGTTGTTCAAAGCAAACAGGTGTCTGAACACTTCCTTGGCGTTGCGAGCATCCTTGCTTTGACATGCATGTCCACGAGGAAGCACCCATGCACCTGGTGTGTAACATAGGATGCAATCCTCTATGCACGCCAGGTAATCACATTTACTGAATATGCGAACAAAGACCCGGAGTGGCACATTGATATTATCAAGGAGGTCATATACATTATAAACATGACTAATGGGGAATTGTGACAAAACACACGTCGGGCATAATTACCGTATGGTATGAATGTAAGGATTGTGAGTAATGAGCAATGCACCTTCAAGATACTCGATGCAAAGTGCAAAACATCCTAGTATCAGCTAGAGGTGTGACATCACGTGTGAGGCTGACATCACGTGGCACGGTGCTATGGCAATCAGTGTTCTTGACAGCTATGCAGCGCTGCAAAGGCAATTCCCCTGATCCCAGCTCCAAACTTATTTTTCTTCCCCTCGAGGCACCATGGTCTCCGTGCGAATCCGTGCGAATCTCCGTCTTGGACAGCTGGCCTTGGTGGAGAGAAAGTCATTACCCACATCTGGCCTCAAGGGCCAATCTACGGTCGGAGACTTAACTCGTACGTAGTACACACTTACAGGCACAAGCCATTGCAAAGGACGAAGAAATTTAGACCCCCTACCCGAGTGGAAAGTTGCATCAAAGTCATTGCCGGGTGATGATGGTTCAAATTCAAACCTACTACTTTGCATCCTATTGCGCTTTCCAGCTTGCTATGCCTAAGATATTGGCCTCCTTCCGTTTAGCATTGCTCTCGTGTGTGTGTGTGTGTGTGTGTGTGTGTGTGTGTGTGTGTGTGTGTGTGTGTGTGTGTGTGTGTGTGTGTGT
>JAULKR010234080.1:0-14229 GCA_032356305.1 Prasiola linearis | reverse complement strand
GCGGTGCTGGCGGCCATCATGCTGAAGATGGGCGGCTACGGCTTCCTGCGCTTCAGCCTGCCGATCGTGCCGGACGCCGCGGCGCGGCTCGATGTCTTCATGATCGTGATCTCGCTGATCGCGGTGGTGTACATCGGCTTCGTCGCCCTGGTGCAGCGCGACATGAAGAAGCTGATCGCCTATTCGTCCATCAGCCACATGGGCTTCGTGACGCTGGGCATCTTCATCGCCTTCATGCTCATCGACAAGGGCGACACGGTCGGCACGACCCTGGGCATGGAGGGCGCGATCATCCAGATGATCAGCCACGGCTTCATCTCGGCGGCCATGTTCCTGTGCGTGGGGGTGATGTACGACCGCGTGCACAGCCGCGAGATCGCCGACTACGGCGGCGTGATCAACACCATGCCGCTGTTCGGCGCGTTCATGGTGTTCTTCGCCATGGCCAACGCCGGGCTGCCCGGCACCTCGGGGTTCGTCGGCGAGTTCATGGTCATTCTGGCAAGCTTCCGGGCCAACTTCTGGATCGCCTTCCTGGCGGCCACCACGCTGATCCTCGGTGCGGCCTACACGCTGTGGATGATCAAGCGGGTGATCTTCGGGGCGATCGGCAACGAGCGCGTCGCGGCCCTGCAGGACATCGACCGCCGCGAGTTCTGGATGCTCGGCTCGCTCGCCTTCTTCGTGCTGCTGCTCGGGCTGTGGCCCGACCTGCTGGGCCGGGTCATGCACGCCTCGGTCGAGCATCTCGTGCAGCACATCTCCACTCCCAAGTACTGAGGCGACGCCTGTGGATACGTTAAGCATCGCGGCGCCGGAGATCTTCCTGCTGACCGCGACCTGTCTGGTGCTGGTGCTCAGCCTGTTCACGCGGGTCGACTCGCACGCCGTGTACTGGGCCTCGCAGGCCAGCCTGATCGTCACGCTGTTCCTGGCGTTCGGCCAGACCGGCGTGGAGCCGGTCATCGGCTGGTCCAGCGCCTACGGCATCGATGCGCTGTCGGGCAGCCTGAAGGTGTGGGTGCTGATCATCGCCATCGGCGTGCTGCTGTACTCGCGCGACTACCTGACCGGGCGGCTCATCGCGCGCGGCGAGTACTTCGTGCTGCTGCTGTTCGCCGTGGCCGGCATGATGATCATGGTCTCGGCCCGGCACCTGTTGACCATCTACCTGGGCCTGGAGCTGCTGGCACTGTCGCAGTACGCTCTGGTGGCGCTGTCGCGCGACGATGCGCGCGCCTCCGAGGCCGGCATGAAGTACTTCGTGCTCGGCGCGCTGGCCTCCGGCATGCTGCTGTACGGCATGTCGATGGTGTACGGCTCGACCGGGTCGCTCGACCTGGCGATCATCCGCGACGTGCTGCTGGTCGGTGACGAGAGCAACACCGGCGCACGCTTCGGCCTGACCTTCCTGATCGTCGGCATCGCGTTCAAGCTCGGTGCGGTACCGTTCCACATGTGGGTGCCGGACGTGTACGAAGGGGCGCCCACGCCGGTGACGATGTTCATCTCCACGGCACCCAAGATCGCCGCCTTCGCGATGATGATCCGCCTGCTGGTGGACGCGCTGCCCAGCCTGGACGCGGACTGGCAGGCGATGCTGGCGATCCTGGCGGCCCTGTCGCTGGTGGTCGGCAACCTGGTCGCCATCGCGCAGACCAACATCAAGCGCATGCTGGCCTACTCGACCATCAGCAACGTCGGCTTCCTGCTGCTGGGCATGGTGGGGGCGACGCCTGCCGGCTACAGTGCGGCGATGTTCTACGCGATCACCTACGCGATGACCACGCTGGCGGCGTTCGGCGTGCTGGCGGCCCTGTCGCGCGGTGGCGACGAGGCCACCGAGCTGTCGGACCTGGCCGGGCTCGCCAGGCGCCACGGCCTGCTGGCCGCGGTGATGATGGTGTCGATGTTCTCGCTGGCGGGCGTGCCGCCCATGGTCGGCTTCTACGCCAAGCTGTCGGTGCTGCGCTCGGTGGTCGACGCCGGCTTCGTCTGGCTGGCACTGCTGGGCGTGGTGATGTCGGTGGCCGGAGCCTTCTACTACCTGCGCATCGTCAAGCTGATGTATTTCGACGAACCCGTCGTGGTGCGCACGGTCCGGCCGGCCGGCGACGTGCAGGCGGGGCTGGCGATCAACGGGCTGGCGGTGCTGGGGTTCGGCCTGTTCCCGGGTGCGATCATGGCGAGCTGCATCGCGGCCTTCGCCTGACCGGATATCGGCCGGAACCGGCGGCAACCGACGCTGCGGTTCCGGGCCGCCGTGTCCGCCCCGCAACGCGGCGGGGAAGCGTCAACGGTACGTCCGGGCGCCACCGCCTCGGCGCGGCAATAGTTGCTATACCGTCACGCTTGCCTGGCCTCAAGGGCGCCGGGTGTCGTTGTGGAGGTAACCATGCAAGCGGATCACGGTATCGCGAATCACGCGCCGGTACGGACGGCGGCCAACGACCCGGCCATGCCGGCCGCGAAGCCGAGGGCGGTTCCCGCACCGCCTGCGCAAGCCGCACCCCCGCCCGCCACGCTCGACCGCTCGCCCTACCTGGTACGGCGGCTGCTCGAGACGTGCGACGAGAACCTGTTCAACCACGTCAAGTTCTCGCTGGTCAAGGATGCCATCGACCGGCTCGGGCTGGAACGCCCGCGCGTGCTGGACATCGGTTGCGGCCTGCAGGTCGCGGAGAAGTGCCTGAGCCGGCTGGGGCTGGACATGGCGTACTTCGGGATCGACTACGAGCCGCGCTTCGGACCCGACGCGGTCGTCGACCTGCTGCACGTCGAGACCGCGGGCGAGCACCTGCCCTGGGCCCCCGACGTGATCCTGGCGCTGGACGTGCTCGAGCACCTGCACGAGGATCCCGAGGTGCTGCGCGACACGATCGAACGGCTCGCCTCCATCACGCCGGCCGGTGCCACGCTGATCGTCACGCTGCCGCAGATGTACCGGCTGGACCGGTTCAAGCTGGCGCACCTGCACTACCCCGAGCACAGGATCCGGCTGACGCGCCAGGAATGGCGCTCGCTGCTCGAGCACGGGTTCCGCATCGATGACGAGCGCGGCCTGGGCTACCTGTCGGTGCTGCCCTACCTGCCGATGGCCAGCCGCCGCTACCGGCCCGACAACCGGCTGGGCCGACTGTTCGCCCGTCTGCGCGGACGCACCTTCGAGTGGGCGCCGCTGAAGCCTGTCGACCTGTGGCTGTCGCGGGTTCTGGGCCGCGTGCCGCTGCTGAAGGGCGTGTCCAACGATGTGCTGTTCATCGCCTCCAGCAAGCGCCCGACCAAGCGTCCGGGCAAGCGTCCGGCGTGACGCCCGGCACGGCCGCGCAGGCGATCGCGGCCCTGCACCCCGATTTCCTGGGCGAGACGGCGCGCCGCATCGGGCTGCGGCGCTACGAGGGGGTCCGGCAGTTCGTGGTCCAGCACCTGTACCCGGACACCGCCCGGTTACTGTTGCTGCTGCACGGGCACGTGCCGATCGCCGACGTGGTGAGCATCGGTTACAGCGGTGACCCCGAGGTGGTGCGCACGCTGCGCGCGCACGGCATCACCGTGCACCTGCCCACGGCGCGGGAGGATCTCGACGAGGTCGTGGCGGCAGCCTTCGGCGCCTGCCTGGAGCGGTGTGCCGGGCAGGGCCACCGCCTGATCATCCACGAGGTCGGTGGCTACACGATCCGCGTGCTGCACGAGCGCTTCGCCGCCCACCTGGCGCGGGTGATCGGTGCGATCGAGGTCACCAAGCAGGGCGTGTGGGTGGCGCAGTCGCTGCCCGAGTTGCGCGTGCCCCAGTTGAACTGCGCGCAGACGCGGCTTAAGCGCATCGAGGGCGGGCAGGTGGGCGAGGCGGTGGTGTCGGCGCTGGACACGATCCTGCGCGAGATCGGCTTCGCGCTCGTCGGCCGCGAAGCCCTGGTGTGCGGCTACGGCTGGGTCGGGCGCGGCGTCGCCCACAGCCTGGCGCGACGCGGCATGCGGGTCACCGTCACCGACACGGATCCGGTGACCTGCGTGGAGGCGACGGTGGACGGTTTCGGCCTGTACCGTGCCGGTGCCGGTGCCGGTGCCGGTGCCGGTGCCGGTGCTGGGAGCGACGGCGACGGCGATGGCGATGGCGATGGCGATGGCGGGGACGATGACGGCCCGGGTGCGGTGCGCATCGTGCTCGGTGCCTCCGGCCGGACCTCCATCGATGCGGCGTTGCTGGACCGGTTGCCGGACCGCTGCTTCCTGGTCAGTGGCGCCTCCAAGGATCACGAGATCGACCTGTGCCACCTGGAGCGGATCGCCACCGGCGCACCGGTGGCGGTGCACCGGCACATCGATGCCTGGCCGGTGAGCGGTGAGCGGACGCTGTACCTGGTCAACCGCGGCTACCCGGTCAACTTCACCGGCGCGAGCGTGCCGGACGAGATCGTCGAGTTCCTGTTCGCCGAGCTCGTCATGCTGGTGCAGGAACTGCTCGAGCGCACGCCACCGCCGGGCATCCACCCGCTCGCTCCGGAGCGCGAGGCGATCGCGGCCGACATCTGGCTGGACCTGCGCTGACGCACGCACGCCGCGCCGCGCCGGCATGATAGCGTCGCACCATGCCCATCGACGACGCCACCGGCCTTGCCCGCATCCTCGCCCGCGACCGTACGGTGGCCATCGTCGGACTGTCCGCCACGTCGCACCGGCCGAGCTTCGTCGTCGCCCGCTACCTGCAGTCGCACGGCTACCGGATCGTGCCGGTCAACCCGCGCCACCGCGGCGAGACCATCCTGGACGAGACCGTGTACGGCGCACTGGAGGACATCCCGTTTCCGGTGGACATGGTCGATGTGTTCCGGCGCAGCGAGGAGGTGGTGCCGATCGCCGCCGGCGCGGTCGCGATCGGTGCGAGGACGCTGTGGCAGCAGATCGGCGTCGCGAACGGGGAGGCCGACCGGATGGTCCGGGATGCCGGGCTGGACAGCGTCATGGACCGCTGCACCAAGATCGAGCACGGCCGGCTGATGACCGGGGTGGACGCGTCGACGGCCGCCGGGACGGCACCGCTGCTGCAGCAGCGCGACGAGCGCGGCGTGGTCACGCTGACGATGAACCGGCCCGAGGCATTCAACGCCCTGTCCGAGGCGATGCTGGCGGCGCTGCACGACGCGATCCGGGACGCGGGTCGCGACGAGGCCACCCGCGCCATCGTGCTCGCCGCCACCGGACGGGCCTTCTGCGCCGGGCACGACCTGAAGCAGATGCGTGCCGATCCGTCGGCGCAGTACTACGAGCGGCTGTTCGCGCAGTGCGGCCGGCTGATGATGTGCATCCAGCAGGTACCGGTACCGGTGATCGCGCAGGTGGAAGGCATCGCCACCGCGGCGGGCTGCCAGCTGGTGGCGATGTGCGACCTGGCCGTCGCCTCGGACGAGGCCCGGTTCGCGGTCAGCGGGGTCAACCTGGGCCTGTTCTGTTCCACGCCCGCGGTGCCGCTGTCGCGCAACGTACCGCGCAAGGTCGCCTTCGAGATGCTGGTCACCGGTGACTTCGTGGGTGCGGACGCCGCCCTGCGGCACGGGCTGGTCAACCGGGTCGCACCGGTCGGCGAGGTGGCCGCCGAGGTGGAGCGCCTGGTCGCCTCGATCGTTGCGAAACCCGCCGTGACGGTGCGCACCGGCAAGGCGCTGTTCTACCGTCAGCTCGAGCAGCCGATCGAGTCGGCCTACGAGCTGGCGGCCCGCACCATGGCCTGCAACATGATGGACGAGGCGGCGCTGGAAGGCGTGCAGGCATTCATCGACAAGCGACCGCCGTCCTGGCAAGGCGGTTGAGCGGGTCGTGCCGTGCGCGGCGGCGTCGCACGGGCCGATCCGTTGCGCGTGACGTAGGATAGGGACAGGCGTGGTGCGGCGCCGCCTGCGCCGCCCGTCGATCCGGAGCCGCGACCCATGGACATGCCCATCCCGTCCGAGACCGTGCTGGCCAGCAAGGAGCGTGTGGTGTCGCGGCTGCGCGCCGTGCTGCCGGGCGAGTCGGTGATCGTGGAGCCGGCCCAGACCCGTGCCTACGAATGCGATGCGCTGTCCGCCTACCGCTGCCCGCCGATGCTGGTGGCGCTGCCCGGCTCCACCGAGGAGGTGGCCGCCGTGCTGCGCATCTGTCACGAGGAGGGCGTGCCGGTGGTGCCGCGCGGCTCGGGCACCTCCCTGGCCGGCGGCGCGCTGCCGACCGCCGATGCGCTGATCCTGGGCGTGTCCAGGCTGACCGCGGTGCTGGAGACCGACTACGACAACCGCTTCATCCGCGTGCAGACCGGTCGCACCAACCTGTCGGTCACCGGCGCGGTCGAGCGGGACGATTTCTTCTACGCCCCCGATCCCTCCAGCCAGCTGGCCTGCGCCATCGCCGGCAACATCGCCATGAACTCCGGCGGCGCGCACTGCCTGAAGTACGGCGTCACCACCAACAACCTGCTGGGCGTGACCATGGTCACGATGGCGGGCGAGATCATCGAGCTGGGCGGCGCCCACCTGGACGCGTCCGGCTACGACCTGCTCGGCGTGGTGTGCGGCTCGGAAGGCCAGCTCGGCGTGGTCACCGAGGCGACCCTGCGCATCCTCAGGAAGCCCGAAGGCGCCCGCCCGGTGCTGATCGGCTACGACAGCAGCGAGGTGGCCGGTGCCTGCGTGGCCGACATCATCCGTGCCGGCGTGCTGCCGGTGGCCATCGAGTTCATGGACAGCCCGTGCATCCGCGCCTGCGAGGCGTTCGCGCACGCCGGTTACCCGGACGTGGAAGCCCTGCTGATCATCGAGGTCGAGGGCAGCGAGGCGGAGATCCAGGAGCAGCTGGCCAGGATCGTCGAGATCGCCGAGCGCCACGACCCGGTCGAGATCCGCGAGAGCGCCAACGAGGAGGAGTCGATGCTGATCTGGAAGGGCCGCAAGTCGGCCTTCGGCGCCATGGGGCAGATCAGCGACTACATCTGCCTGGACGGCACCATCCCCATATCCGCCTTGCCCGCCACCCTCAAGCGCATCGGCGAGCTGTCCGAGCAATACGGGCTGAAGGTGGCCAACGTGTTCCACGCCGGCGACGGCAACATGCACCCGCTGATCCTGTTCGATGCCAACAAGCCGGGGGACCTGGAGATCTGCGAGGCGCTGGGCGCGGAGATCCTGACGCTGTGCGTCGAGGTCGGCGGATGCCTGTCCGGCGAGCACGGGGTCGGGGTGGAGAAGCGCGACCTGATGACGGTGCAGTACACCGACGACGACCTGGAGGCGCAGATGGCCGTCAAGGACGTGTTCGACCCGCGCTGGCTGCTCAACCCCGCCAAGGTGTTTCCGCTGGCCAGCAGCGCGTCGCGGCGCGAGGCCGGTGCCGCGGCCGTGGCTGCTGCCGCAGCGGGTGCCGCGGGAACGTCCGACCGGGCGGCGGCATGAGGCGAGCGGCCCGGTGAGCGGTCCGGTGAGCGGTCCGGTGAGCGGTCCGGGGAGCGGCACGGCGAACCTGGCACCGGCCTCGGTCGAGGCGCTCGCCGGCATCGTCCGCGACGCGGCCGGTGCGGGTCGGGCGCTGGCGCTGCGCGGCGGCGGGTCGCGGTGCGGGTTCGGTCACCCGATCGAGGGCGAGGTGCTCGAGCTCGGCGGGTTGTCGGGCATCACGCTCTACGAGCCGGGCGCGCTGACGCTGGTGGCGAAGACCGGTACCCCGCTGGCCGAGATCGAGCGCACGCTCGCGGCCGAATCGCAGCTGCTGCCGTTCGAACCGCTGGACCTGGCACCGCTCTACGGCGTCGATGCGGCCTCCACGCTCGGCGGCGTGGTGGCCACCAATGCCTCGGGGCCGCGTCGCATCCAGAGCGGCGCCTGCCGCGATTCGCTGATCGGCATCGGGTTCGTGGACGGGGCCGGGCGGGTGATCAAGAACGGCGGGCGGGTCATGAAGAACGTCACCGGCTACGACCTGGTCAAGCTGATGTGCGGCACGCACGGCACGCTGGGCGCGCTGACCGACGTGTCGTTCAAGCTGCTGCCCGCACCCGAGCACGCCGCCTCGCTCGTGCTGGAGGACCTGCCGGTCGATCGCGCCATCGCCGCCCTCGGCGCCGCGCTCGGCTCGCCGTTCAACGTCTCGGGTGCGGCGCACGTGCCCGCGGGCGAGGGCGGTGGTGCGTGCACCCGCATCCGCATCGAAGGCCTGCTGCGCTCGGTCGACTACCGTGCCGCGCAGCTTGCCAGGGTGCTCGGCGCGTTCGGCACCGCACGAATCGACGACGACCCGGCCTCGGTCGCCGACACCTGGCGCGCGTTGCGCGACGTGCGCGCCTTCGCCGCCGAACCGGACGATGCGCGCTGCGTGTGGCGCATCTCGGTCAAGCCGACCGACGGTGCACGGGTCGCCGAACGGCTGGCGGAGGCCGAACTGCAGTTCGACTGGGGCGGCGGCCTGGTGTGGGTGCGCAGCGCTGCCGGACTGGACGTGCGCGGCGCGCTGGGCGGCATCGCCGGGCACGCCACGCTGCTGCGCGCACCGGCCGAGGTGCTGGAACGGGTCGGGACGTTCCCGGCCGAACCCGCACCGCTCGCGGCACTGTCGCAGGGGCTGCGCGAGCGGTTCGACCCGGCCGGCATCCTCAATCCGGGGCGGCTGGGCGAAACGGTACGGCATACGGCTGCCGCCTGAACGACCGCGTTCGGCGCCGGATGGGCGCCGGGCAGCCGTGGGTCGCTCGTCGGGCCGCTCGTTCAGCCGGCGAGCGCGGCATCCACGGCGAGCGCCGCGCCGGCCAGTCGATCGTCGGACCCGCGTGCCGCCGACAGCATCAGTGCCGGGAAGGCCTCCTTGGCCGATGCCCGCGGACCGACCGGCAGGCTGAACGCGCAGCCGTCCACGAAGTTGATCAGCGAGCCGTTCGCCAGCATGGCCGCGTTGTGGGTGTCGAAGTCGGCGCGCGCCTCCTTGATCGACGGGGGCACGACGCGCAGCGTGGGCGAGACCAGCGCGTCCACGCCGGCATCGGCCAGCGCCTCCGAGAAGCGCTCGATCGCCCGGTCGCGCACCCCCTGCGCATCCTGCAGCTGCTGGTCGGAGACCTGCTCGGCGAACCGCATGCGGCGCAGCACGTCCGGGTCGCCCACGCGCTCCAGCGTGTCGAACGCGTCCTTGTAGCGCTCGTGGGCAGCGACGGCGACCAGGATGCGGTTTGCCGGCGCGATCTCCTGCATCCAGTCCAGGTCGATGTCGACCGGTGTCAGGCCGGCGCGCACGAGCCGGTCGAGCGAGTCGTCGAAGGCCCGCTGCACCGCCGGGTCCAGGGAGGCGCGCAACGGACCGCTCGGCAGGCCGAGCACCGGTGCATCGGCCGGTGCGTCGGCGAACGGTGCGCCGCGCAGCACGCCGGCCACCCGCAGCGTGTCGGCCAGCGTGGCGGCCACCGGGCCGATGCTGTCCATGTCCGCGCACAACGGGTGCACGCCGGTGTCGGGCACGCTGTCGGCGGTGGGCTTGAACCCGTAAAGGCCGTTCACCGCCGCCGGGATGCGCACCGAACCGCCGGTATCGGTACCGATGGCGACATCGACGAGACCGTGGGCAACCGACAGCGCCGCCCCGCAGCTCGAGCCGCCCGGCACCCGCTTCTTGTCGAAGATCGCCCCGGGCGTGCCGTGGTGCGGGTTCAGTCCGAGTCCGGAGTAGGCGAACTCGGTCATGTTGGTGCGCCCCATGATCAGCGCACCGGCCCGCTCCAGCCGGGTGACGATCTCGGCATCCTCGGTGGCGGCATCGCGCGAGGCGAGCAGCAGGGAGCCTGCCGTGGTGCGTTCGCCACGTCGATCGATCAGGTCCTTGATCGAGCACAGCATGCCGGCCAGCGGCAGGGATTCGCCGGCGGCGATGCGCGATTCCAGCACGGCGGCATCTTCCGCCAGCCGCGCGCGGTCCAGCGTCAGGAAGATCTTGGTCGCCTGCACGCCCAGTTCGGAACACCGTGCCAGGGCGGCATCGACGCGTTCGGTGGGGGAGAGGGTCGGGTCGATGGCGGACGGCATGTCGGTCTCGGAGTCGGTGAAAGGGGCCAGCATGCACGCATCGGCAAAAACCTGCCCGGAGGTGTTGTCAACATCGCCCGATGCTCGTATACTTGGCGGATCGGATGCGGGGTGGAGCAGTCTGGCAGCTCGTCGGGCTCATAACCCGAAGGTCGTAGGTTCGAATCCTACCCCCGCTACCACCGATCTGATTTCCGGAACCCTACGGGACGTTCCGGTACGACCAAGCCGCTGATATAGCGGCTTTTTTGTGCCCGTAGCATCGGCACGGTGTCCCGTCGGTGCCCCCAAGGTACCGGGACAGCCCGACACGAATGGGGGCATCCTTGGGGGCATCGGCGCCGACGCCGCTTCTCGATGCCCCCAGACATGGCCCTGACCGACGTTCGCATCCGCCAGACCGGCCCGACCGACAAGCCGCAACGGCTGTTCGATTCCGGCGGGCTGTACCTGGAGGTCGCCCGCACCGGCGCGAAGCTCTGGCGCTGGAAGTACCGGGTTGCCGGAAAGGAGAAGCGCCTGGCGCTCGGCGCCTACCCGGCCGTTCAGCAGCGCGCCGACCGACGAAGACGACCTGTCCATCGAGCTGCTGCGCGACCTGGCCGACATCCTCGCCGACCGACCGAACGACAAGGTGTTTCCGTCGTCGCTACTCGTCGCCTGGCCCAACGCGATGGACGAACGTCCCTGGCCGACGATCGCGCAGGGTCGCGAGCTGACGGCGCATCGGCTGGGCCGCCTGCTCGCCCCATACCGGATCACGTCCGGCTCGGTACGACAGGCCGGGGTATCGAGCACGTCGAAAGGCTACAAGCGCGAGGCAATCGAGGGCGCCGTCGCGCGATACCTGCCGCCTGACCCCCCTGCTGAAACCGGCACACCGGCACAAGCCAGCGGGAATGCGGGTGCCAGCGATTTTCAAACCGGCACAGACGAGGTGGTTGTGCCGGTTGCGGATCGGCTGAGAGCAAGGCGGGGCGCGGGTTGTGCCGGTGTGCCGCTTTCACAGGGGGATGCCGCGGACGCGGACGTGTCGCGCGAGCTGTCGAGGGCGGTCCTGTGATGGCCGCGCACCCGCTGATCGCCGAGTGTGCAGCCCTCGGGATCAGGCTCGAACCGGAGGGGCTGAGCTGCGCGACCGGCTCGTGATGGCGAAAGTGGAGATTCTGGACGCGCTCGCCGCCGCGACCGCCGCCAGCCGAGCCCGTCGTCCGGACCATGCCGAACGGCTCGTGCGGGCGAAGCTGGAGGCCTGGGCGGCGCTGCTCGATGCACGGGGCTATCGGGTGGATCGTCGTCGCCTGCTCGCCCGTGCGCGCCGAAAGCTGGGCGCCGCCCTGGGTTTCCCGTCGCTGACCGCCGCCCGCGTGGTGCTGGGCGACACGGCGCTGGTACGCGCGGGTGCCGTGCTCGACGACTGGCTGGCAGACCTGGCCGATGCCGGCGACGAGCTGGCGGTGGGAGACGCACCATGACCGCCCGCCGACGCCGACCACCGACACCGGGGCCGCGCGGCGACTGGCGGGCACTCGCCGCCGATCGTCCGCAGCGCCTGCCCGAGCTGTCAGCCGGCGCCGAGCACGACGTGGAATTGCGCCTGCGCCACAACGGCAACGACACGCCCGTGGTGACGCTCACGGGTGCGATGACGACCGGCGGACCCGGCCGAGCTGCGAACGCTGGCGACACGGCTGCACGCCGCGGCTGATGCGCTGGAGGCAGGCACGCCATGAAGCGCCGCATCATCGACAAGGCGTTCCGTGCAGCCACGCTCGTGCAGATCGAGCAGGCAAACCGGATCATCATCGAGTACCAGCGGCAGGGCTTCACGCTGACGCTGAGGCAACTGTTCTGCCAGTTCGTCTCGCGCGAGCTGCTGCCGAACACCGCAGGTGCCTACAACAAGCTCGGGCGCACCATCAACGACGCCCGCATGGCCGGGCTGGTGGACTGGGACGCGATCGAGGACCGCACCCGCAACCTGCACGCCTGGGAGAACTGGAACTCCGGCGCCGACCTGCTCGCCCGGGCTGGACATGACGCGCGACGTGCGCGAGCGGCTGCACCTGCTCACCGGGCTGCCCATCGACATCGAGCGCATCGCCCTGAACCGCGATCAGATCGAGGAACACGCGCTGCCACCGAACGTGGCGAAGCTGACCGACTCGATGGCCGCGGCCTACGTTGCCGAGCATGGTCCGGTGTCGTGGGAGCTGGACGCGCTGGAGCCGCAGACGATCAGCGAGCTGGTGCGTGGGCGCGTCCTGCATCACCGCGATCAGGACGTGTGGGAGGTATCGGCCGAGCGTGAGAAACAGATCCGCGCGCGGCTGAACTTGACCATGGACAACTTTCAGCGCGAGGGCGTCTGATGACGAACTCACGCGCGAAGGGGACAGCCGGTGAACGCGCGTTCGCCGCCGCGGTGCTCGATACGCTCGGCGTGCGACTCGTGCGCCAGCTTGACCAGTGCCGCGCGGGTGGGTTCGACCTGGCACCCGAGCCTGCCGACGACAGCGCGGGCGCCGTGCTGCTCAGGACGTTCGCCGTCGAGGTGAAACGCCATCGCACGGCAACGTCCGGTGAGGTGGCCGTGTGGTGGGCGCAGACGTGCCGACAGGCCGACGACGCCGGGCTGCACCCGCTGCTCGCCTGCCGACCCGATCGGGCGCCCTGGCGCGTCGTGCTGGCGCTGGACGCGCTGATACCGGGCGCCGCACCCGCTGACGGGCTGCAGCACATGGTGGCGATGTCGCTCGACGGCTTCGCGGCCATCGCCCGAACCTGATCCCGACCGGTTGCGCGACGCGCTGGCGACCCACCCGCGTGGCCGGACCGAGACAGGTCGCCACCATCCGACAGTCAACGACACACCATGAGCGACACCATCGACATGACCACCACCCGAACACGCACCTACACACCCGCCGAGTGCGCCCGGCACAACGCGCGGCTGCACGCCCTGCGGCGCTGGGCCACCCGCGGGGCCGACATGCTGGAACAGATCATCGAGGCCGGATCGGACGACCTGCGCGCCGACACCGGTGTGCTGACCTTCGAGTGGGCCGAACCGATCGCGGTCCGCATCGAGCGCACCGAATGCGGGTGGCGTCGATGCCACGCCGAGGGCGGCGCCCTGTTCGTCGTCGATCCGGCGGAGGGCATCGAACTTCACGACGGCGGACGGGCGGCGGCACCGGTCGTGTCAGTTCGGAGCATCCATCCGAGCGATGAACGCCGAGGCGCGCACGCTGCTCGATGAGCGTACGCGCCAGCAAGTCGAGCGTGAGGCGTCGATGGCCGTGGTGTGCGCCCGTCCACGCTCAGTGACCATCGACGGATCGCCCACCACCGGAACCATCCGCGAGCGCATCACCGACGTTGACCAGCGCGTCGTGCTCGACTGGGTGCCGCTGCACTTCGGTGGCGCGCGTCCGTGGTTCATCTGCCCGTCGTGCCGGTAGCGGGTGGCGCGGCTCTACCTACTGGACCCACCCGGCTGCCGGCACTGCCACCGGCTGGCCTACCGCAGCAGCCGCCAGACCGACACCGATCGCGGCATCGACCAGTGTCACAAGCTGCAAGCGCGTCATGGTGGACAGGACGGCGCATTCGGCGAGTTGGGGCCGAGGCCGAAGGGGATGCACCGGACGACCTGGGCGCGGATCACGGCTCGGCACGATCGCAGCCGGCGCCGAGGACTGGCAGCTATCGCGCGACGGCTTGGCGTGCAGTTGTAGGTCGGCCGAGTGGCTAGGCATGGGCGGACTAGGCCCGGACGCCTGGCCGCGTCACCACCGCCGAATCCGTGCGCCCGGTGCTGTGTCAGATCGCACCGTGCTGGGTCGAATGCTGGATGAAACCGCGCCAGTGCTGGATGTGCTGGGTGTGCTGGGTGTGCTGGGTTCTCGCATTCGGTGGATTCAGCCGGGCATGCGCGCGCACCGGGCAGACTCGCAGCACATCGCGTGCTGGACGAGCGACACGCACACCGGAGCCGAGACCATGCCCGCAACGATCGCCATGCCCACCGCCTGCACCGTGCCCGCCCCGCTTTCCTGCCAGTCACCGAGTGGGCGGAAACCGTCATCCGGGTGGAGCAGTTCGAGGGGGCCGCGGCCGGGCTGCTCGACGCGCGGATCGTTGCCCGGATGCTCGGCACCGGGGGGATGGACTGAATCTGGCGCGAGGGGCGTGT
>JAULKR010234079.1:0-49123 GCA_032356305.1 Prasiola linearis | reverse complement strand
CAGCCTGCGGTATCTGGAGAATTTTCCTACTATCATCTTCAGCCAGCGTAATTTCTGAACCATCCTGAAGTACGTGGGTGACTGGAAGCTCGTAACGCTTTATGTCAAACCAGCGTAAGCCTTCATGAACAAATTCTTTTGGCCGCTCAATTTCTAAAATATATAATAACACTGCCAAGCGTGTATCATTGGTTCCAATAAAGTTCTGAATCGTTTGAAAATCGGCTTCCACCGGAACATCGTATCGTTTATCGAACAATATTTGTAAATCGGCTAATGCCTCATCAACCTGGCCTAAGAATGCGTAACTTTCGGCCCGGTTTAGTAGTACTTCTTCACCCCGGAACGGGAGAACAATTGTATAATTAAACCCAACATTGGAAGTAAGGCTGCTGCGCTCAAATAGAAACTCAAAACGAGTGGCGGTAAGTCCATTATCGCCCCGAACAAAGGCCGGGTCTTCCCGCAGGTCAGTAGCATCAAAGGGGTTACTACCAAAGATTCTGCCCTGATAGATATCATCGTCTGGCCAGAATCCAACGTTGATATGGAAATTTGTCACTTTCCGCATCATCAGAAGGTTGCTTGGCTCGCTTGGTGATGTATACAACCGAATGTAATCTTCAGTATTGATACGTTCCTCTAACAACTCACCTAAGTCACGGACGAATACTTCAGGATTGCTCCCTAGCATTTGGGAACTATACTCTATACACTTTTGAAAATCTCGCTTGAAAAGGTAGAAGCGGGAAGCAAAGGCTAATGCTGCATTTCGATTGAAATGATACTTGCCGGAGTTTGCGAAAAACGAATCATCCACCAGTTCCAAACCTGCTAGTAAGTCCTCTTCTACTAAGTCGTATACTTCTTGTACGGAAGCTCGTTCGTATTCGGCAATAAAGTTTACTTCCGGGTCTAGTACGTAGGGGACCCCCAAATCAGAAGAAGCTGAGGTTTCATCGTAGTGTTTAGCAAACATGTTTACTAACATAAAATGGCCGTAGGCACGAGCGAGTAGTGCTTCAGCTTTGACTGCTTCCCGCTTGGCTTCGTCACCGGGCAGTTGGTCTACCACTGCCAATACTTCATTGGCATGCGCAATGGCTTCGTAGGTTTCGTTCCAATAAAAAGTTGGAGAGTCCTGAAACAATTCATCGACATCGCGCCATTCGTACGATTGGTTGTGTTGATCTTCTTTCACCGTACCGCGGGTGTAGGTTACCATATCCCCCATCCATTCTACAAAGTTATAACCTGAAGTAGAGTATGCATTAGTTAACAACTGAGCAGCTTTATCAAGATTATTTAGATCTACCCGGTTATCTGGCGTTTCTTCCAAATATTCGTTGCAGGATGGAAGTAGTAATATTCCCAACAAGAGCGTCCACAGTCTACAGTTTACAGTCCACAGTTTGGCTAATATACGCTGTAAGCCGTGGACTGTAGACTGTGGACTATTATCTTTTATATTTCTCATTTCACCACGCATGTTTTATTAAAAGCTGATGTTTAATGTTACTGTCACTTGCCGAGGTTGAGGAAACGCTACTCCTCCCGCCGAAAAGAATTCCGGATCTTGTCCGTTTAACTGATCATCCGAGTACAGTAACAGTAAGTTTTGTCCTTCGACTCCTAAAGAGGCGGTACTGGCTCCGATTTTACTGACCCAAGACTGGGGCATATTATACGACAACCGAACTGTTTTCAACCGAACGTGATCGCCATCGGCAACTCTTACAGTACTCTTGTTATACAGATCGTAAGAATTCCTGAGTTGAGAAGTAGCATCACCCGCTAGGACTTGATTATCCAATATCACCGGAATATCAGTTAATCCTTCATCACCAGGTACGACCCAGCGGTCAACAAAATCTTGAGAGAACGAACTAAAATCAGTATATCGAGGGGCAAATGAATCGTTCAGACGAATTTTATAGCCAAATTTATACGATAGCAAGACATTTAGCGAAAAGTTCTTGTAGGTAAATACATTCGTAAATCCACCCGCTCCCTGAGGCTCAGCGGAACCTTCGTACTGAAGAATCTGCTCCAAACTATCCCGTTGTTGCAAGTCGTAGTCGTAAACCGTCTCACCGCTTAAATCAAAGAATGTAGGTATACCCCGAGCATCTAATCCCGCGAATTTAGTCGAGTAAATGCCTCGTCGAGCACCATTAAGTACTGCCGCCCCTTGAGCCGAGATAGCATCGGCCACCCTCGGGTTGAAATCAAACTTAGTGATCCGGTCAGGTACGTAGCTGATATTAAAGTTGGACGTCCAGGAGAAGTCTTCATTGTAATAGTTGAGGGTATTAATTGTAAATTCAAATCCTTTGGATTCCATGTCCGCAAAGTTACCCAGCTTAAACGCCTGTCCACCGATACCACTCGTTTGCAATAACCCTATGAGGTCAAAGGACTTCCGCTCGAAGTAGTCAACTGTACCCGTAATCCTCTCTTTCAAGATACCGAAATCCATTCCAACGTTAAATTCATAGAGCTTCTCCCAGGTTAAATCCTGATTTTCCAAATCTTCAATAAGTAGATAAGATTCAACATCGGTTGGCCGGAGCGATACATCTGATTGCAGATTTAGCAGTGCACTAACATTAGGGCCTAAGTTCGCTGAAAGTCCGTAGGTAGCCCGAAGCTTCAGAAAGCTAATCGCCGAAGGCAAGGTAAAGAAGTTTTCCTGGTCTACATTCCAAGCACCACTCACGTTCCAAGTAGGTAAATAGCGAGCGGCTTGGCTTTTTCCCAATCGGTTAGAGCCATCATAGCGTACTGTCCCGTTAACAACGTACCGATCTTTATACGAATATCCACCATTCAGAAATAATCCCGTAAAACGCTCTCGATCTTCCGATAAAGAATAAAAATCTACCCCTTGGCGGTTGAGGAATTCAATAATATCCGGATCGGTATTGACGACTCCTCCGTTTTCGTATACCACACCAATCCCGTCAGCACTACGAGATGAGCGATCGGTGTACTTAATTTCCTGACCAGCCAGCAAGTTTACATCGTGGCTCTGGCCAAATGTTTCCGACCACTCAATGCTGTTTCGAATGTAAAAATTAAGTAGGTCGCTTTCGTCCAAATAGTTGAACCCTCCTTCCGGTAACACGACCTTAGGAAGAGAACCAGGTTCATCAGGATCTTGAAAGAGGAGTCGGTTAGACTGTTGGATGAACTGCGTTTCATCAGCCCGATACGCTTCCGCCTGATTGGAGCGTTCGTGAATGACATGCTCCCGATTGGTAGAAGCATACCGCCCCTGAATGGTGCTACGAACGGTAAGGTTCTCTAAAATATTGAAATTTAAATCTGCTTGAGCGGAAATATCGGCTACCCGTACGTCAATAAAGTTCAGGCTAAGCTCTTCCAAAATGTTGAATGGAGCATAGTTACGTCGGAAATACTCCAGGTCACCATTACTCTCGTAAGCCCGGATAGAACGGCTGGTATTGATGGCGTAACTAAATGGATTAATATCAAAATCCCGCTTAAATCGCCCGGTAATTGGATCAAAGTCTCGATCTGTAGTTCCGGGTAACTTCTGATCACGATAGCTGGCCGTCAGTTTAAGATCCATATTAAACCGATCAGAAATAAAGAAGCTGTTTCGGGCGGTGCCGGCAAAACGTTTGACTCTATCGGCTATCGTCTGACCATTGTCATTCAAAAAGCTAAATGAATAGTAACTATTGTAATTTTCGTTGCCGGCGGTAAGGCTAACTGAATGTTGCTGCTGAAGTGATACATCGCGATACAGCACATCAAACCAGTCGGTGTTCGCGTTCTCGTACTGGTTTAAAAATTCTTCGTTCAATGTTCCGTTTGTCCCCCAGTTGATCTCATGATCCGAAATAAGAGAAAACATTTTACCTAATGGGCCATAATTTTGAGCTCGCACCGAGGTAGTAATGTCAATCAACCCTTTCTCATACATCTCGCGGTAGATCGACATTTCATCTCCCGAGTTAAGAATATCAAATTGGCTGTAGCCCGGTCGTAACCGGAATGAATAGTTGCCAGAGTAATTAATCCGCAACTTTCCACTTCTACCCCGTTTGGTTGTGATCACAATCACTCCGTTTTTGGCGCGGGTTCCGTACAGCGCAGTGGCCGATGCATCACGTAGTACTTGAAAGGAAGCAATATCATCAGGATTTAACCCGGCCACCGAAGAGGCTAAAACCGTATTGGTATTTCCGGTAGCAATATCATCTGCTGTAACATTAGTAAGGTCTTCTAAGATTACTCCGTCCACGACCCAAAGCGGTTGGTTATCTCCGTTGATGGAAGTATTTCCTCGAATCCTGATTCGGGGAGCAGTTCCGAAAGTCCCCGAAACGTTCTCTACGGTTACTCCGGCCACCTGGCCTTCCAGCATTCGGCTGGCATCTACCATACCCGGACTGCGAATTTCAGCCATATCAATGCGCTCCGCTGAGCCGGTAAAAAGCTTACGTTCAATTTCCTGAAACCCATTTACTACCACTGCGGCTAATTCTTGAACATCCTCTTGTAAATTAACATTGAGGGTAGATTGACCATTAACCGGAACCTCAAGCGGATTGAAACCAATGAAGGAGAAAATAATAGTGTCTTCCGATGACTCTGCGATGAGCCGGTAGTTGCCATCAATATCGGTAATCGTACCTTTATCGGTGTTCTTCAGCGTTATGTTTACGCCCGGCAGTGTGGAATTATCCGTTGCCGATGTCACTTTGCCAGTTACCGTTAGCTGTTGGGCATAACCGTCTATGAAGCTTAGCGAAGAAAGAAAAATAAGGATTGATAGTAAAGATTTATTCATACAGATGAGGATAAAAGCTCTATACTGAAGGATAGGTATCTGCGGAAAATAGCCAAAAAGCTAAAAGTATTCATTTATTAGACCAATTTCACAATAAGCAATTATAACTTGGCATCCCCCAAATTGCGGGATTTTTTAAAATCTTATCTAAGGATTAAGAAACCAACTACACAAATCCCACCGCAGCAAGTTTCTTGCTGAGAGTTGATTTAGTTGAAAACTTTGGTCAGTTGTAGTCGTAGTACGCGGGATCAATGCAATTACTGAGTGGTTGTTTTTCCCGTAACGGTTAAGGTTTCGGTTTTAGTATACTTTCTGATGGAAGCTATTTCAGATTTTTTGCTGTACAATCAAGTTCTAATTAAAGTCAGTCAATTTTATCAGATTTCCGGTCTGCTCTACGACAATTCGGGAGTGCGAAGATATACTACCGGATAATTTTTGCATTTTGATTGCCAAAGTTAAACAAACTATTGGCAAATAGTGTATATTGAGCCTTCTGTGACCTATTATTTCTGAATATTCCATACCTTATGATTCGTAATTTGTACTCGTTCCGTTGGACTTCTCTGTTGCTGCTACCTTTATTGGTGGGTATTGTTTCTTGTAATAATGATGACGAAGGAGGGGAGCCACCCCGTCCGGAAGAAGACATTGTCGAGATCATCACTCAAACCGAAGGCCTGGATAGCCTAGCGGCTTTTATCGGCGGTGGTCTAGCTACTCGCTTAGCAACGACTGAGCACACCATCTTCGCCCCCAACAACCAAGCTTTTGCCAACTTATTACAAACAATTGGACTTGCATCTTTAAGTGAACTAGAAGGTAGCTTATTATCGGATATTCTGTTCTACCATATCGTTCCCAACGCTACTTACGAATCCAACGAAATTGACTCCGCACTGACTACACTCAGCCTTTCTCAGATTTTTCCCACGGAAGAAGGGGATTCTATACGGTTAAATGCTGCCACCCAACTCGGTCCTACCTACGTAGTGACCGAAGACTTGCAAGCCAACAACGGTGTGGTGCATGTTATTAATGAGGTGCTACTCCCCCCTACCCTAACCAGCGGCAGCACCACATCTCCGAGTGTTGCCTCTACGTTTGGCACTGTTGGTGGATTAACTTCAACCGTCGGCCTTTTTGGTGGTATATCCACCATCAATAATGTTTTTAATGCTGCTGGACTTGGCTCAGTACTCACTGGCAGCAGTGCTAACACCATCCTTGCTCCAGTGAACGGAGCTTTCGATAATTTTTTCTTTACCTCCGATCAAAATGTGCTGGATGTAGCTAACTACCATATCATTGAAGGAAATGCAGATTTTGCGAACGCCGGTAGAACTATTACTACCCGATTGGGTGATCCAGTTTATGTGACTGTCAATGATGGTTCGGTGTTTCTTAACGGTATTTTTGCCGGTGACTTTGGTTTTGCTGCCAACAACGGAAGAATTGTACATATGGCTGGCGTGCTCAAGCCAGCTGAACCTGTTGCCACAATGGTTGACTATATTGAGTCCATTAACTCGAACACATTTACAATTTTTAAAACAGCCCTGGAAGAAACTGGGATCGATGTTGGCGAAAACAAAACCATTTTGATGCCTACTGATGCTGCTTTTGAAGCTGCTGGCATTGAAATTTCTATTGATAGTGCCGCTCGTCTTGATCCCGCATTGCTTACTTCAGTGCTACAGACACACGTTTTTGATGGAATCAATTTTAGTGCAGATATAGTGCTAGCGGAATCTGTATCTACTACAGCATTGAATGGCACCCCACTCACCATTCAGCTAGTATCAGGACAAGATGGTGATTTTCTTTCGGTAGACGACGCCAATGAAGCTACCGAAACAGCGCAAGTGGTGGACTTTGACTATCTTTCTACTTCAGGAACCATTCACGTGATTAATCAGGTGTTATTGCCTTCGCCGTAGTAGAAATCGGAAGCAATAGTTCAGTCTAACTCTTCCAGTAACCTCTGGGCTTCAATGGCATATTCGCCTTGCAAATTAGTTAGTTGAATCAAGCTTTCTTGGGCTGCACCGGGTTGCTCTTGCGCTAATTTGGCCAAGCTTGTATACCAAAGGGATTCTTGATAAAAGGGTCCTGCTTGGTCTTCCAGCAATGGTTGAAAGACCTGTTCTGCTTGATAAAACTCTTGCAACCCTAAATAGCAAACTCCCAAATAAAACCGATAGGCCGGATCATCAGGTGGTAATTCGGTAGTAAAAAGAGCAATAGCTTCCTCGTAATTACCCTTCTCGTAAAAGTCCATGGCGCGGGAAGCAGGGTCGGATGACGTTACACCTGAGCGTTCTACCGGATCAATCACATTGGGGTAAGGTTCGTAATAAGCGGCATATAGTTCTTGGGCGTTTCCTCCCGGGTTTAGCAACCACACTGCCACGAGCACCAGCACAAAGGATGCCGCTACTGCCAGAAAAAAAGTAAGCGGCCTAGCCTTTCCCTTCCCTTCCGCTGAGTCAGTGTTATTGGTGTGCACAGTTTGAAAAGGTGAAGCCAGGCTTTCAGTCTCGGAAGATTGTAGCTGTTTTTTCAAATTCTCAGCACCAAACAGTTTGATCCCCACCGCCAGATCTTGATGGAGATCAACTTCTTTTCTGAGATTTTCATCTTCGCTAAGCAAATTCTCAAAAGCGCGAAGTTCTTCCGCATCCATTTCGCCATGCAGGTAGCGCTCGATTTCATCATTTTGTTTTGCATCTGATTTCATAGCAGCGTCAATAAAGATAAAGTAGGTAACGATTTTTCTTATTTAATCAGATTTAAAGGCAATAGGTAAACAAATATGAATTTTTTTTTCTATAATGTTTACCTCCCCCCATTTTCTAGTATAAAACTGACAAAAACCAAACGTAACTAACTCTCGATTATGAAAAACTCAAATTCCTTAAGAAGACTCACTCGCTTATTGATGGTCTTTCTTATAATAAGTGTAATAGCTTGTAAAGAAGATCCGGAAGAAACCATTCCCGGTGCAGCCCCTACCGTTAACGCGGGACCTGACCTGAATGCTACTGTTGGCAGCACCGTTTCATTAGTGGGCACAGCAACCGATCCTGACAGTGATCCACTTACAACAAATTGGAGTATTACCGTACGGCCCGATGGTAGCTCCGCTTCAATCTCAAATGCATCAAATCTTACTGCTTCTTTTGTACCCGATGTAGCCGGCCAGTACACCGTACAACTTTCAGCGGATGACAGCAATCATCCGGTAGTTACCGACGAAGCTATTATTACCGTTGAAGAAGCTTTGGGTGAGCCTCCGGTTCCTTTCATCTTGAATGAAGATGGGCGAACTATTGATGAGGAAAACAATACGGTCACTGTAGGCACTCCCTACGCATTAGACGGAAGCAGCACCACTGATCCTGATACTGAATTGGAGGACCTAACTTATACTTGGGAAATTACTGAAGCCCCTGATGGAAGTAATGATGCGGAAGTAAATACGACTGCCGATAACCCGGATATGGCTAATTTTGTGCCTGATGTAGTGGGTGAGTACACCATCCGACTAACGGTTGAAGATCCCGATGGAAACAGCGCTTCAGTGGAAGTAACTATTGAAGCTGACGCTAATCCGGTAGTTATTGATGAGAATATTACGGTTGCCACTACCTGGCCCAATGTATTTGATGAACCCAGCCTGCCCGATTACTACGTAATTGCTGACATCAGCGTACAGCAAGAATTAACCATTGCCCCAGGCGTAAAAGTGATGTTTGAACCCAACCGGGGGCTCACAGTTTCAGGAAATAGTGGCGCATTAGCAGTACTTGGTACAGCTGACAGCCTGATTGTGCTTACTGCAGAAGATACACTTAACGGCTGGGATGGTATCTTCTTCCAAAATGAAAATGTGCAAAATTCATTTGACTATGCTGATTTATCTTACGGGGGACAGCGCGATTTTGGATTAGGCGTACAAGCGGCTACTATTGGAGTAGAATCCGCCGGAGGTTTTTCAATCTCCAATTCTACAGTCTCCAATAGCTTCAACTACGGCATTTTTATTGAAGATGGAGGAGAACTGCAAGGATACGGAGATAATGCGTTGACCAACAATAGCGATCATCCCATGGCTCTGCCAATTAATCAGGCAGGAAACCTGGATGAAAATAGCACCTATTCTGACAATGCTGATAATAGCGTTGAGATTCTGGCAACGCGACTCGACGCAGATGAGGAGGTTACCATCCCTGCGCTATCGAACAGTACGCCCTTTCATATTACAGGTAAACTTGATATTGACGGTAGCCTGACTATTGCACCCGGCGCCAGCTTTGAATCAAATCCTGATGCCTACTTTGATGTAGCAGGCACCAACGGCCACTTGACCGCCGATGGAACGGCAGCAGATAGTATTACTTTTACTTCTCGTACACCTGCTGATGGTTGGGGAGGGTTCTTCATCTATACTGATAATAGCCGTAACTCTTTCGCTTATGCACGTATCTCATACGGTGGCAATCGCAACTTTGGCTTAGGGGTACAACCTTCCAGTATTGGTGTAGAAGCCACAGGAGCCGTAAAAATCACTAACTCAGTGGTAAATAATAGCGTAGGAGCCTACGGTATTTTTATAGAAGACCAGGGAGAACTTGGTGCATTCAGCCAGAATACTTTCCTTAATAACAGTAGCATTCCACTAGCATTACCCATTAATATGGCCGGTAAGTTAGATGCTGCCACTTCGTTTAGTGGAAATGGTGATAACAGTGTTGAAATCTTTCAATCGCTTTTGTCTAGTGATGATGCTCCCCAAAATCTTCCCGCTTTTGCCGACAATACGCCTTACTACGTGAGTGGTAAACTGGATATTGACAACAGATTAGAGATTAATCCCGGAGCAACTTTAGAATTTAACCTTGGGGTAGAAATGGAAATGTCAGGCACTTCTGGTGCGCTTACCGCCGTTGGAACTGCAGACAGTTTGATTACCTTTACTGCCCGAGATCAGGCAGATAAGTGGCAAGGCTTATTCTTCTTATCAAATACTGCCGCTAATAAGCTTGAGTACGTAACGGTATCATACGCAGGTAGCGGTGGCTTTGGTCTCGGCGTAGAAGCAGCCAACATAGGAATAGAAAGTAACGGTAAAGTAGCGGTTGCCAATAGCACAGTTTCTAATAGCAATGGATACGGTATTTTCGTAGAAGCTAACGCGGAATTGACCGATGGTACCGGGGCAGATCTAACCACCAATCAAGAGGCAGTTGACGCAGGGAACACATTCTCTGATAATGCTTCAGGCGAAACCAATTTACCATAAACAATCTTGAGGAGAGGTTTAGTTACCTCTCCTCTATTTCACATAAATATTACTTACATTTATTAAATACTAACCAAATAACTGATTAAACCATGAAAAAATTATGCACTATCATTGCTTTGTTTGCTATGTTCAGCTTCTCCGCTCAGGCGCAAAGCACCGTCCGGGTAGACGGTGATGGGGGTGGAGGCTTAGCTTATAACAAAGGAGACAAAATCTTTTTAGCCGGAATCAGCTTTGGGTCCTATGGTTATGGCTATTTGGGATCTCGGAATATCGGAATACCTCCACTTACAGCTGCTTTAGAATTAGGCATTCACGAGTATATTAGTGTAGGACCGTATGTTGGATATGCCAGCTACAATTATGGCTATACTGGCTTTGACTACAGTTGGAATTTTCTTTCCGTTGGTGGACGAGCCTCATTTCATTATGTGCCACTCCTCAACGAAGCTTTGGACCTTTCGCTTGATGAAGATAAATTAGACTTCTACATCACTCTTTTGGCTGGTATAGAGTTCCGAACCTATAGCGGTGATGATTTTGGAGGTGCTCTTGGCACGTATTCTAACTCTTCATTCTTTAGAATTGGCCCAGCAGTTGGTTTCAAATACAAATTCAATGATAAATTTGGAGTTTACTTTGAAGGCGGTCGCGGTGCATTAGGCTACGGCACTTTAGGTATTGCTGTTCATTTTTAGCATTGCAAATCCATAAAATAAAAAAGGCGGAAGAAATTCCGCCTTTTTCTATTAGTGTATGTGTGTCCCTTCCTGATCAAGCAAATTCATCAATAAGCCATAAGATAAAGAATACGGCACCGGCTAACCAGCTTAATGACGATAGTAGCCAAAGTATGCCAAAACCCCCAGTAACAGTGGCGGCTGCGATAATAGATAAAATGATCGCGGCCCCAAAGAAAATGAGTGAGAGCTTTAAGTAGCGATGAATCTCTTGCGTTGCCTCAGGAGCTGCTTTCTTAAGTTCTTTCGTCAAGGTGCGGATCTCTTTCTTGATCTCTTTCCGCTTGCCTCTGGCTTCTTTTTTTGTCAACTGCTCGCTCTTCATTTCCGAGACTAAGTGCTTGGTGCGCTGATAACTAGCTTGTAACTCAACGTTACTTTCGTCCTGAAGCACTTTGGCAATCTTCTCTTTCGCTTGCTCCATGCGTTTTTCAGTGCTTTCCTCAACAATTGCTTTCTTTTCAGTGGAGGCTTGTAAAGTAGCTTCACCAGTAACCTCTACTTTCGGTTGAGGAGCGGCTACTGATTTGGGGGTTTGCTTGAAATAATGAGAGTTACCGTAAGCAGTCTTACTAGACTGGCAGCCCGAAAATAAAAATGCTGAGGAAATCACGAGTATTCCCAGAAAGAGTGTGAGTTTGGTGTACATAGCAGTTAGTTTATGAATGAGTAATGCTTAAATATAGTTACTTTACGCAAACTCCGCTACATCAGGGTTACTAATTATGCTCTAAGGGCAGGTCCTCACCTATATAAGAGCGAGATGATTAGTACAATACTTGCTTACTTTGGCCGATTGCCTCGCCAATATTTTCCTGGTCAGTATCGAAATTAAAAACCCCACAGGTGGGGCCTTTAAAAAAAAATTAGATATCTAACTGACTATTGCTTGGATCTTATCAGCTATTTGCTGCCCAGATAATTAATAGTACAATACCTGCTATCATGGCTAATAAACCCAACAGACCAAGAATAGGAATTCCTAGTCCTCCAATTATCAAAAACACTAATCCCCCTCCGAGTAGAATGATACTCATCTTCAGGCTTGTGTCCATATCATTGGACTCATTCGGAGCCATACTTTTGTATTCTTTCGCGAGCGAACGAATCTCTTTACGGATTTCTTTACGCTTAGTCCGCTTCTCCTTCTTGGTAAGCTCCTGTCCGTTCATTTCTTCGGCTAGCTGATTCATGCGTAAAGCACTCGCTTTCAGTTTAGCATTATCAGTTTCATCTACCGCAGCTATTAACTGTTGCTGCGCTTGTTTTATCAAGGTACTGGCATCCCTCTCAGTGATAGTGCCTTGCTCCAGGGAAGTGTACAATTCCGCACCATTGGGTGCCACACCATTGGGTGCCACTTTTTTGACTTCTTCCAAAGCAACAGTGGCCTTGGCTTTATCAACAGTTTTAGGATTTTGCTTGAAATAGTAAGAATTCCCAAAGGCAGTTTTGCTGGATTGGCAACTCGAGAACATAACTGATGAGCAAAGGGCAACCACTAGTGCCCACAGCATTGGTTTGGTGTGCATAACATTTAATTTTAAAGTGAAATTTTCATAAATATAATGACTTTAGCCAAAATGAATAAACGATTGTTTTTTTAATCTTATTCTAACCATTATCCTTTCAGAGGATTAGGTATTCTTGACTATTACTTAATCCAAATGGCGTTTACTTAATAAAGAATGTCGGTTTTTAAATTCAAAACGACCTGAGTATGATCATTATCATAATCAAAGAGTAGGTTGCCATCTTCTTTAAAAATCTTTACATGGTTAAGCTTGAAACGGACAAACGCTTTCCCTACTGTAACTCCCGATAACACATCCATCTGAGCATTCCCATCATCCAGCGTACTAAGCCTTATTTTAGACTGATCCTGAATTCGCATTCTGCTAAAATCCACATTTCCTCCCGACTCATTAACGATCGTTATTATACCACTCTCGTTTTTCATAAACTTTAACTTTCCTATGTTTGCGTAAATCTCAGGACAGTCCTTTTGAAATCCTGGATTGTAACGGTCAAGAGCCTCTAAAGCAGTCTTCCCCTGAATGACTGTGCCGCTTTTCATTACGCAATGAATCACCGCAAATAGCCCGGTAATAGCTGGATCATACTTTTGTCCCTTTAAGCGGTCACTCTCATTCTTAATTGATTCTACCATATCATGGGCAAAATCCGCATTGCTTTCGGCAACACTGCGGCTTCCCACTACGAGCGTATTTTCATCTGAGGAAGCTACTCTCTCCTGATAGGTTTCGCTGAAGTAAAGACTTCCGTCATCATCCAGTACCATTCCTCGTTCGGCCACGGTATTGTCAAACACTAACGTTTCCAAGAGCTTTCCCTGCTCGTTGATTTTAGCTACAAAAGCATGATCTAAACCCGTTTCCTGGCTAGTTACATCCCGGGCCCATAGTAGATCACCAAGAGGATTAAACTTAGCCACGAAATAACCGCTCGTAGCTGTTTTTATCTCAGTTTCTGCTATCTCAAGTTGGCCCTCATACCGACCGGCCAAGTACACTTGCTGCTTTTGGTCAATGGCTAAGTATTGCCCAACATCATTTCCGCTGCCGGAGAACGTTTTTTCCCATATCACTTTTCCGTTGGGAGCTAGTTTTGCCAGATATACATTCTGTCCTTCAGCTACTTGAGCATGAAGCCTATAACCAACAAAATATATATTGTTCATCGCATCAACTACTACGTTATGGTGATTAGCACCCGGAAATACGCCATTGGCTGAAGCAATATCCCAAATCATTTCAGTTAACCATTGCTGATAAGGATCCCGGAGAGGAAGCAGTTCCACTTGCTGCTGAGCGTAGCGGGGCATAATTTTTCCAATTGGTGCATTGGAGTAAGTGGGATCGCAAACAACGAAAGCAGTACCTTCTTGCTCAACGTACTCACCTTTGATATCAGGTAATCCCACTGCCGTGGCTACGTGTCCCTGATACTGCAAACCGACGACTTTGAGGCCCAAAAGTTGCCTAACCAAATAGGTGAACAGCGCCGAACGGTCTTCACAATCAGAGTAAGCGAAATGAAGCACTTCTTCAGGAAAGAAGTATTTCTCCTGACCGAACTGAGCTTGATCAAGCTGATATTGAAACGCCGTTTGTACGAACCTTAGCAATAGTCCCACCGCATCAGCCGGGGGACGATCTTGCAACAGTGGCTGAAATTGTAAAATCAAGGATTCCTTCGCCTCGCGGGAAAGCGAAGACTCTAGTTTAACCCTCAAATCTACTTCGGGGTATTCTTGATAGAATTGAATAGCCCGAGGGCTGTAAGCGGCTGCTATTTGATACTCATCACCTTCGTACCGGAACTTCAGTGTTTTCTCCTGAGCGTTTCCACCCAAAGTCAGCGGATTGCGAATGTCGAGGTCAAAGCTCAGATCAGCTCCGGCGTAATCCTGATCGTAGGTATACAAAGATGAAGGAGTGTTGCCAATAGAATAGAACGTTTGCTCGCCAAACTGATAGTATGTAGCTGAATAGACAGTACAGTTGGTAGGAATCAACAAATAAAGCGATTCGTCGCCCGGCGATTCGTCGCCCGGCGAGTCGTCGCCCAGCTGATTATCAGCGTAGCCAATTTTAGCTCGGTAGCGAGATTTATTTAGTAGGAACCAGGCGGTAAGAGTACTCCTTGGATCATCAACTGAGTAAAGTTGATTGCTAAATTGCTGCACTAACTGATAGTATCCCCAGTCATTTAAATTAAACTGGTTTTTATACCGATAAAAAGTATGAATGAGCTCTTTGGTATAGGTGTTACTTAGCAAAACCCACATATCGCTCAACGTTTGAGAATCATAGCGACTTACTTTACTAAGGAGCAGCCTTTCATCGTATGGTAGGGTGATTTGATTACCGTAGAATGAAAGTTGAGTTTGTTTCTTCTTGTAACCACGTTCGTCACCCCGAGTAGGTATTGGTAAAAGTAAACTTCTTGATTTTTGTAGAGTCCCGGAAATAGTGTCCGGTTCAATTTTTTGATTACTGGGTGGCTGAATGTTGGGCGGATAAGCCGGAACAAGGGTAGGCTTCGGGCTTTCTTTCATCTTAAGACCACGCGACATCTCTACTTCGCGGAAGCGATCCCGTAGCATTTCGGCAAAAATACTATCCCGTTCTGCCACATATCGATTAAAGTCACTAATATATTGTTGTTTGAAGTCTTCTTGCTCTTGGCGTAGGGCTTGCATTGCCGAATCCCGCTCCTGCTTAAACTCCTCAAAAGTTTGAGCTAGGCAGTAGGAGGGCAAGACCCAACCAATGAATATGATGAATAGTAATTTCATAGCTAGTAAATAAAGTTGCAGTAATGGTACTGACCCTCCCCTGATAATCAATACTATGAAGGTTTTTCCATAGTGGTAATCACCAGTCTTCGTTCAGCCCGATACATATTGTCTTGTTGTTTCATACCTCGATTCTTCTGCAAAATGCTACTAAGATCTTCGGTAATAAACCGATAGCCCCCAATGTTTTGGGTATTAAGCGCGACGAATGCGGATTCTTTGGCATTGATTTGCAAGGTTTCAATGCCGCAGGGTGCTCCAGTACAGTCGCAAATAAAATCATACGGTACTTCCTGAGCCAGACCTACCTGAGTTTCATCCAGATATTGATCGAAGAAATGAACCCTCCTTCCATCAGCCAGATGGTAGACAAACCGGACATGGCAAGGTACATTTACCCTAAAATAAAGGTTCATACGTTCTCCTTCGGTAAATACCAACGCTTCTTCCCCTTTATTGGTCCATACTTCCAGATTGATACCATTATTGTCCACCTCCTGAACCGCCATTTGTTGCTGCTCGGCAGCATTTTGCTCGTACCGTACTGGCACATACACCAATTGGGCATTTTCAAGCACTGCCGTTCCAAGTCGGGAAGTCGCCATACTGATCACTTGCTGGGCAAGAATATCCTTTATAAATAAGCTGAGATGTATTTGATCACCCAAAATCTCGTAAGTACCGCGCAAACTGTAGCGCATCGTCGGATTGCCCTCATTAAAGTCCACATCCTCTAGCCGCATTGTTTGCCAACCGGCATGCTGTATCAGTTCCTGTTCCAGACGATCGCGAAATAAATACGAGAAGCTACTGGCCATTTCTGATTGTTGGTAAAGCAAGGGTGAGACTACCACACGCTGCAATGGTTTATCTAGCGATTGTCTAAGCTGATACGCTAACTCGTAGGCTAAATCATCCAGAGAGTTGGCGTTTTCAGTAATAAGCTGATGAAGGGCTAGTTCAATTTCGTTTAAACTGACTGCCGGCTCCGCTAATGTTTCGGAAGGTTGCAAACTGAGCAAAACGGCTTGCCAAGGAGTTTGCTGGGCCAATAATGTGCGGCATTGCAAGAGCTGCTGTTCGGCTTCAGCCTTCATACCACTATCGGCTAAGCGTTGGGCCTGAGCAAAACGTTCTTCTAGACGTTGGTTCATGTGCTCGATATTTTGCCGGTAATTAGCAATGACCGCCTGCTTAGAAGCATAAACCCAGGTATAAAAAAGCTTTTGCTTGCGGTCGTGATAGGTTTCCTTCTGCAACCCCACTACTTCCAAATGACTATTGGCGGTAACCAACGCCTGGTACGATGAAGAAAATGATTGATCGGTTTGCTGTTTGTAGCTTTCACTAGTCGCTTCAATCCGAACCCTAACCTGTTCGGCCAGGTCTTTTTGAGCCGCGGCGTAAGCCTGCCGGCTTACTGCAGCCTCCGAAGAATCCTTATGCCAGGTGGCAATTCCTAACCCGGTCAGATATTTCTCCTGCGGAAAGCGAGAAGAGGTCCCTTTCCCCTTTACCCAGTCGGGTTGGGCAAACAAAGTTGAGGTCAGAAAACACAAACCAATGAAAACACGCTCAAACATATAATCAGGATCTATTATAAATGATGGGGAAACAGTTGGTTGCAATACATTTACATTATCGAGCTACCAATCTGTTCCCAGAGCACCGACTAATTCCTTAATTCTGAGCTTGATCTTGCCGCAATAATTGCATCTCTTCTTCAAAGACCTCCCGGAATCTCTTGCGGTCGTACTCAATCTTTAGTTTGGTTCCTTCCGACATACTTCCACTGGTGGCACTTTCCATTGCATGTACGAAATCATCGCGTTTCAGAGTCATGGCCACGTGGGCCTCGTAAACCATCCGATTTCCTGATGGCACCTCGTACATTTTCTGATCATCGACCATCACATTATTTAGCGACTGATCTACCAAATTGCGAGTCAACTCCTCAAATTTTGAATTATAAGCCAACTCCACTGTGTCCTCGGAAGAAGCATATTGCTCCCGATAGCGTTCAACTGCTGACTTAACGGTAGTTTCTACTTGCTGGGCAATAAAGGTACGCGCATCAAGCCGGGCTTGTTCCAATGCGAAGCCCTGATCCGGACTTTTGCCCATTCCTACTCCCCTAAAAGCTTCTTTATCGCTCTGGTGCTCGGAAAAAGGAATAGTTATTTCAGTGCGTTGTACGGATGACTGAGGGGTTTTAGAGCCACAACTTGCTAAAAAAAACGAAGTGATAATCCCTAACATGGTGTAGCGGAGGAAAAGAAATTTACTTTTCATAGATGAAATAAAGTTAAGTAATTGGTAAAACATAGTGCATAACATTGTATTCACTAGCTTATACCTACGATTGACTAAAGGTTAACGAAAACACCTTGAAAATTATGAATTTTTTTGAAGAATGGACATGATTTAAGTAAATTTCAGGTTGTATTCAGTGGCAAATGCTGATTAACTACTTCCTTAACTAATATTTTAGATAACTAGCGTTAACTTTTTTTATTTATAGGGAATACGTTAATGAAATAAGTTCTATTTAACCTAATCAAAGACAATCTAGACCATGTGGAACCGCAGTATTCTTATGATCCTTATCGTCTTATTGAGTGTGTCTCAGCTCATGGCTCAGAGAGATTATGCCGACTACAACCAGAGTCAACTGACGGATGTGCTCTACGAGGACTTCGCTGATAATCGAAATAAGTGGTTTGAAGGATACGAACGAAAGGGCAAACGAAGAGGAAGTATTCAAGATGGATATTACGCTTGGCAGTCAAAGTCTGACATGTACAATGAGCACGCAACCTGGAAAAACGTACCCTTTCAGCAATATCGTGATTTTGAGATTGAAACTAGGATAAAGTTTGTGCAGGGTAATCCGCGAGAGAAGAGTACGGCCCTATCTTGGGGTCGCTCCGATCAGGGTAGCTTTTTCTTTGGCTTTAAAGGAAATGAGTTTTACATCAGTCGCTGGGGTAGTAAAATTGGTGGTTTGGATTTATATGCCGATAAAAAAACAAGTTACTTGAATCAGGGAGATTATAATACGCTCACCGTTCGGAAGACTGATAATATCTACCACTTTTATATCAATGAACGTCTGGTGCACACCATGCCTTTTGAAAAATTTTACGGTACCAATGTTGGCTTTGAATCCACCAACCTAATTCATGTTGATTATTTAAGAATATCCTATTTAGATGAGACTTCTACTACCTCAAGGCCGCCAATTAGCCAGGTGTATGATGAAGTTCCCGACCAGCAGCAAGCTTCAGATGTTTCAGAAACCGAATTGCCTAAGCAGAACGCTTTGAAGAAACAAGAAGAAAACAATGTTGCATTGGCTCAAAATGATCCAACTGAAGTAAATTCTTCATCTGTACCTGAAAGCAAAGCGAGAAACGATCTTGAAGAAGATAATAGTAAAGGCGAAAGTTCTGAAGTAGTTCCCAGTAAAAACGCTGGCGACCTTCCGATTATCACAATTACTGAACCGGTGTTAAGCAGGGGGTTTAAACAGATTGCGGTACAAAAAATTCGTATTGCTGGTAACGCTGTCGATCAGGATGGCATTCAACAGGTACTAATCAACGGAAAACCTGCCTGGCTACGACCCGACGGTCAATTCAGCTTAGAAACTGATCTGCATGTTGGCGACAACGAATTTGAGATTGTAGCGACTGACCGAAACCAACAAAGCACCACTAACTCTTTTTCTATCCGGCGGGAGGAAGCTTCGCAAGAAAAAAGGCTAGCATTGGTCATCGGCAACAGCAATTACTCGCAAGGCGGACAACTTAGAAATCCAATTAATGATGCTGATGCGATGGAAGTAACGTTGGAGAATTTAGGCTTCACGGTACTGAAATACGAAAATTGCCAACAAAACGATATCAAACGAGCCATTGACGAATTCGGTCAAAAGCTGAAAGATTACGAAGTTGGTCTGTTCTTCTACGCCGGGCACGGAGTGCAGGTGAATGGAAGTAACTATCTGATTCCGGTAGATGCCCAATTAACTAGTGCATATGATGTAGAGTATGATTGTGTGCGGGCGGACCGAGTGCTAGCGAAGATGGAAGCGGCCAACTCCCAAACCAATATTGTGATGCTAGATGCCTGCCGCGATAATCCGTTTGAGCGAAGCTGGAGCCGAAGTACAAGGGGAAACGGTCTGGCTTTTATGAGTGCGCCTCGCGGTTCACTGGTGGCTTACGCTACAGCTCCCGGACAAACTGCATCGGATGGGGGCGGACAGCACGGTATTTATACCGAAGCTTTGCTGCAACATCTGACAACTCCTAATATTACCATAGAACAAGTGTTTAAGCGCGTGCGGGCTACCGTTTCGCAAAATTCAGAAGGCAAACAAATTCCCTGGGAATCTACTTCGCTGACTGGCGACTTTTATTTCCAAAAATAACATCACAACATCTTATTAAATCAATACCTCCGCTTTCAAAAGGGCTTGGAACTGCTATGGGTTTTTAGCAAAATTTCAGTTTTTATTACCTACATACTTATGTAGGTGACATTTTTTCTACGCTTCCCATTAACCTTTTCCAAAAACTTGGAATACTATTTCGAGTGGCTAAATATTTAATTGTCAACTCTCATCTTCGGTGAGATTAGTCATTCAATTATTGAACTAAGGAACCTGCAAAATTTTCAAAGAAATGAAAAGATCACCCGTAATACTTACCGACCAAGAACGTAAAGTCGCCCACAGTCTGGCTGAAGGAGATAGCTACCAACAAATTGCCAATGAACTCGGAGTCTCCATTAATACTATTCGGTTTCACATAAAAAACATTTATCGTAAACTCCAGATACACAGCAAAATTGAGGTGGTAAAACGAGTAGTCCGGGGTGAATTATAAAAAAATTTCACCTACATCATTAACCTATGGCTGAAGCGGGGCATATACTAATGAGAACAACGAAAAACGCTACAAACCATGCGACACGATATTCAAAATTTAATACGATTTATCTTCCTCGCCCTCGCTATTTTAGTTATGAAGACCGTTAGCGGAATGGATGAAAGCAGCAGTCGGCAAATGCAGCCGAATACTGCGGGGGGAGTATCGTCAATCGTTGTATCAGATACTACCAGTCTTAATCACAAAGCTTTATATTAGCAGTTGAATTATTCAACTTGAATTGACTGAATCTATGTATACGAAAAAACTACTTATTGCCTTGGCTTTTATTGGGACTGTATTCTCCGCTCAAGCTCAGCAACAACTAGATCCTTTAGAGTACGGAATCAGAATAGGTCTTAATACGGGTTCAATTTACAACGTTGACGAAAACGTGATATACGGACTGAAAGGTGGTCTTGCTATCGGCGGACTGGTCAAATTTCGCTTATCGCGATGGTTTGCCCTTCAACCCGAGTTGCTTTTTGCTCAACAGGGAGCCATTGAAGAAGATGTATTTCCCGCCCGGCAGGTAAGAAACAGTTATTTTCTTGTTCCTTTATTAGTGAAATTATATCCTGCCCGACGATTCAATTTTCAAATTGGCCCTCAACTAGGTCTTCTCCTGTCATCTACAGTGGGTGGCAGTGATGGCCGTGAATTCTTTACTCCAGCAGACATATCACTCACATTCGGGTTTGAATACGAATTTAACAAGGGGCTGCTGCTGGGTATGAGGTTCAGTAGTGGACTGACCAACATTAATGATGTAAGTACAGACACGCCTTTCTCAGATAATCCTACGGAAATAGCCAATGGTTACTTTCTATTCAGTAGCGGCTGGCGATTTTAGCATTTCTACCACTTTAGTGATTTTTGGCTTTCTGCCTGACATAAAAATCTAGTCTGAACCTATAGATAATGTTGTTGTCTGTAAGTTACCCACTGCTACATCAGCTAAGTAGGATATTCTCTGAAGTTAGAAAAATTGAAGATTAGAGTGTCTTGGACGAACAATTTTGCTAATACTTTATCATTTTACTTATGAGAGTAGTTGTTTATTTTGGTCTATATTTATTGTTTAAATCCGCAGCCTGTACAGGTTCGGAAGACAATGATATCTTACTGGTTTCTCGGCCTCAACATACACAAGTAAAGTCCCTTTCCCCTGAGGTTTATTCCTTTCTTGCCAATACTTTACTGCCTTCCTATCAATCTATATTAACAGTAAAATCCGATACTATCAGGAATAGAGCATTGAATGCTTGTCTTGATTTTGCCTGGCAACTTCATCAGTCTCAGATAAATTGGAATACAATGGATGAGTACCTGCACTGGTACGAAACATACCTTGCATCTTCCACTGCTTTTACCACAGTAACTCATCAAGAAGGAAACATCACTGTTTCGTGGGACTACAACCGTCCTGTAAAGTTTCATCCGAGTGCGCCTCGCTCTGGGTCATTAAGCGTAACGGTTTGTAAAATGGCAAATACTTTCGAAGTAGAAATCTGGTATAACCGGCTGGTAATTGACAATAAAACCATCACTGGTCGTCACTTCATTGAGGGCGATGTTAAAGCGAATAACTCACCACATCTGCTTAAAGAGTCTTTCCTAGTACAATAGCTCTTGACTAACATTTTATCATTAGGGGCATTTTACCGCACCTAGGTGGCACGATGGGATGCCAATAAGCAGGTTCGTAAAGCCTCAACCGGCAAGGGTATTGCGTTTTCTTACCCAAATTTTTCGCTATTATGCTCGGACTAGCCTAAAATTTGGGGTAATCCCATGCGAAATTTGAATATTGACAGAGCACCGGCCTCCCTTTTCCTCTTTATTGGTAGTATTCATTTGAGAGCGCAAGAGATAACTAACATAGTTTCGGTAATCTGAATACCTTCTTTCGAAATAGTTTGCCAAGCAATCTCTGAGAAGGGCGCAGTTCAGGGGGTATCTATTGCTTTAAATGACATTTCAGGGTATAATGAGCAAGAAACCGGGGAGGTAGAAATCATTGATGATTCATGGAAGCGGTGCTACTGAAAAACTCAAATGGCTATACTAAATCCCTATGACTCTCGCCTCCATCATTCATTATGAACAAAGGCACTCTGGCGAAACTCAAATTCAGCTATTCTAGCCGCAGCAGAAAAGATTGTAAAAATGACTTTCCCGATCAAGAGTGTTGTATCAAGTAATTATTGAGTTGCAATGCTGCATACTTCCTGGATAAGATAACATAGCACGGATTATTCTTGCCGAAGAGCTACTTAAGACTTTAGGGATGTATTATACATTCTTGACATTCGCTGAAGCATAAAAAAGCCTGACAACTGAAAATACATTGGCAGGCTCAGATTAAAATTATTGAGGTGATTATTCTAGAGGGCTTAGCGGTTGCTCTTTAGCACCCACAGTAAAATTAATTTGGTATTGATCTCCATTGATTATCAAGATGGTGGTTTCTCCTTTATCGGTCACTCGCAAAGTTTCAGCAAAGATAGATTGAGGAAAATAGACAAACAGAGTATCAGAATCAATTCGATAGGAGGCTGTGGTGCGGGCTTCATCAATAATGAGTACAGCATGCTCTACCAACTCCGAGCTTTCCGATTCAATGGTATAAGATTCGGTATAATCGTCAGTGCCAGCGTAGGTAGGGGCTTCTACCTGACCACCGGTAACCGGGGTCTCCGTGTTGGTTGTATCTTCTGAAGCTACCGGGCCGTCAGAAGAAGAATTATCCTGAATATTGATGAATACGATAGCAGCAGCAACAATAGCTGCAAAGGAGGCCGCAATTGCCCAGCGGATGGCTGGCGTAGTACTAAAAAGCGACCGAACCGGAGTATCGTCCACTTCCTCCTCTACTCCCCCACCCCATTCTTCATCAGTACGTTGAGCAGCCAGATTGGCCTTTAATTGCTCTTTTAACTGGGCTGCACCATGAGCCTGTACTCGCTCGTGGATCAACTCCCGCAAGCGAACTGCCTGACGAAACTCATCGTCGTCGGCTATTTTCTTCTGGAATTGGGCCTCTTCGTTGTCGGTCAAATCCTGTTCAAAGTGCCGATCCAGGAGCTCCCGGTCTTCGTTGGTCAAGTTCATACATGTATTCTTTTAAAGTTTCTTTTTGCGCAGGTAGCATCAACTTCTCAATCGTCTGAATACACTGGCGCTTTTTTACCTTTACCGTCTCTTTATTCTTATATCCCAACTTTTGGGCAATGGTTAACATATCAAGGCGATTAAAATAAAAAAAAGTTAAAATTGAGGCACAGGGATCGCCCAAATTATGCAGAATCCCGTCAACCGCTCCACTTAATTCTTCTAATGGGTCAGATTGGCTTTGTGAGTTAGATTCGGGAACTACCGCCATCATCGGTGCAGAACGAGTTAGTTTTTTCATCCACAGATTCTTGGCGGTCACGTACAAAAATCCACCGATCTTTCCTTCGCCATTGTACTGATAAGCTTCACTGAGTACTTTCTGATAGAAGATCACCTGGGCTTCGGCAAATACATCTTCGGCATCTTCAATTGCTCCGCTATTGGAAAGCACGTATTTACGAACGCTCGAAAAATGGCGACTGAGTTGAGCAAGTACTTCGTAGTTACCTGATTTAATCTGGGCAATAATTTCCTGATCTTTCATGGTACCGCAAGGGTTACTGGTTGCATTTACCCTACAAAAGTATAATCATTCGAGTAATTACAACACATTATACCCAAGTACTTGCTGCCTACAAAACCAGAAAAAAAAGAAAGTTGCCACCAAATGGCAGCAACTTTCTCATTTATACGACCTGTTTGCCTTTAATAGCTAGAAGGATAAGTTAGCCAAGTCTGAAAGTTTGAAGGGTGCTTTTTGAGGTAATTGATATTCCTGGCGCAAGCTGTTAGTAGACGAAGCAGGAATAAGAAACTGGCCTTCCATGTCAAATGGATTAGATACTACGTTCAACTCTTCTCCGGCAAATTCCACTTCTACCGCCTCCCCTTCGAATACTACTCCGTAGATGTCATTAGTATTGGTAGTGCCAATCTGAATCAGAGCTTCGCTTACCAGATACAGACGTCCTCGGTCCATCACCATAATGTAGGGGAACTCTCCTGCGTCACTTGATCCTAATGTGTAAGCGTACTGGCCGGGACTTACTGCACCAGCATTGGCTGAATTAAAAGCAATTAAAGTAACGACACCCTCAATATTATCATCGCCGTTTTGGTCGTTAGCGGCATCTTCGTCAGCATAATAATATTCGGTCAGGTAAGCCCCTGATTCGTTGGCCTGACTTTCGGTTTCAGCGCCTAAATAGTAAGGAAAGTCGTAGTTTCCATTGTCTGAAGCAATGATCCCGACGGATTGAGCATTTTGTCCGCCATTGTTTCCGGGGTTTGTAGTAGTTCCCCCGCCAGTGGTACCTCCTCCCGGTTCGGCGGTTCCACCAATACCGCCTATGTTGGGCAGACCGGTAGAAGGATTTTGCGTATCTGGGGTTGTAGGTACCGGATCTTCCGTTTGGGTGCAAGCACTGAAAGCAACGAGAATAGCGAAAGAAAATAATTTGGTGAAGCTGAATAATGAAGTTCTCATGATGATATTAATTTGGTTTTGTTGATACATCTTTTGGTTTGTTGATACTTTCGCTTAAGTATGCCGGCGAGGTGAGAAAGGTTAATGAATGAGTAAGAAAAATTTCTAAGTAAGGGTATAAAATATTCGTAATACACTGATTTTCAGTAATTAATATCAGATAATTTTTTTTGGGAAAGCTGTATTTGCCGTGAGATGCTGCTGTTAGTTGTGGCGGCAAGCAGCAAGGTTCCTCACAGTTGTTGGAGTGAGGGGCGGAAGGAAAGAAAATTAACCTTTGAAAAAACTTTTTACGGTAGGCATTAACCTCTGGTCGCTTAACCGGATACTAGGGTGAATTTCAAAAAAACACCTTTTGATTAAACCTTAGTAATCATGAAAAATTTAGTAGCTATCACCATTCTGTTTTTAAGTGCTTCATTCGCTCAAGCGCAATCTCAACCTGAATCAACAAACAAGATCTATTTCAGTCCTAAAGTAGGAATTCATTTTTCTTCACTCTCCACGGAAAATGCTGAGCAAGGCAGTAGGGTTGGTATGCAAATAGGAGCTGACCTGTTAATTAAATCGAGCAAGAAAAGCTGGTTCTTCTGGCAGCCTGGCCTTCACTACTATCGCACGGGAGCTACATTAGTGCATGAGAATACCAGCCAGCAAGAATTAGAAAACCAAATTTACTTCAATACCTTGAAAGCACCAATCAGTGGTGGTATGTATCTAACTGGTTCTGACGGACTTTTGCGTATTCGTCTCAATGCTGGCGTAACCCCTACGTTAATGCTCGGGGTACAACAAAATGAATATGGATTGAGTAGAGAAGCATTCCGAAGTGCTACGTTAGGATTGAACGCAGGCATCGGTATTGAAGTATTATTCGTTACTTTGGATCTGAACTACGAACACGGACTGACGCCGATGCTTACTGGAAATGACGGTACCAATCAGGTATTTTCAATCTCAGCCGGATTTCGCTTTTGATGATTGATCAATGAATGATGATTAGTGAGCAATATCAGTCAATAATCATCATTCATTCGTCTTTAATCATTATTCCTTACAAGACTCGGCCAAGCTTTTAAATGCTTCAACCAAAGCCCGAGCTTCTTCAATAGAAGTAGCAAATAGCTCTACTTCGTCTTCGTAGCCCTCGATCTCCCCTTCTTCAATTTCTCTGATTAAATCCCGCTCAGCAATGGTTTTCAGGGTAACTATAATACGCTCGCTCTTGGTATCAAAGGAGATGGGGCGGGGATTTATATCGGCCATATTCCATTCAAACACTTTCTCTTCGCCATCTTCATCAATTAGCGTATAGGTGAGTAGACAGCGATTGTCGGGTGCCGGCGCAAGCGTTTGTTGATATAAATCATCTCCTGATGCTACCTCTTGCACATTGTTTTGCAAAAATTGCATAGTAGCTGATGAACTGGGGTTATCACCTACAGACGTCTGAAATAAATTTTCCTGGTTTTCTTGAGCTAATAAAACCAGTTGCTTAAGTGCACCTACCCACCGCCGAGCCTCATCAATAGTTGAAGCACGAATGATAAAGTCATCCGTAAAACCATCAATCACTTCGTTTTCTAGTTCTTGTACCAAGTCGCGCTCAGCTTGAGTCTGTAGTTCTATAAGAACTTCACTTCCTTTTGTATCGAATTCTATCGTATTGGGATTAATATCAGCCGGATTCACCAAATAAGACTCCTTATCGCCTTCGCTCGCTTCAATCACATCGTACCTTAATTGCTGGGTTGAGGCATCGTAAGTAACTGACTGTTCGTATATCTCTTTTTCCAGCACAACTTCACCAATCTGATCAGTCAAAAAATCAACGATTTGATTCATAGAAGTACTAGTAGATCCGGGAATAAAGGACGCATCGTACCGCCCTTCAGCGTTGATTATTAAGCTTTTAAGCGCTTTTTCAAGCATACGGGCATGTTCGATATCCTCAGCTAGGATCTGGAACTCATGTTCATAATTATCAGGTTCGCCGTTCTCGAAAGTTTGAATCAGATCTCTGCCACCAATGGTCTCCATCATCACCCACACGTTGCCCTTCTCAGTATCAAAGGATACACTCTGCTCATTAAAATCGATCATATTGGCTACATAGCGGTAAATTTCGCCTTCAGTGTTATCTTCTTGTTCATAAGTAACCAGCGTAGGGAAAGAAAGATCATACGTAAAAGTTTGGTTTATTGAACCGTCTTCTACTTCAACTTCACCTATTTCGGAGGTCAGAAAGCTGAGAGCATTCTCAAAAGAAGGATTTGCTTGACCATTGATCAGAATCTCATTGCTACGTTGCCGACAGTCTTTTACTACTTCTTTTAAAGCCTGAACAACCTCCCGGGCATTTTCAATATCAGCCGCGTAGAACTGAAATTCGTCATCAAAATCCTGGGCTTCGCCATCCTCAAAAACCCGAACCAGCTCTTTACTACCTCGAGTTTCTACTTCTACGACCACCTCACGACTACGGGTATCAAATCGAATTTTATGCTCATTTAGATCTGATGCATTAATCTCGTAGGTCGTTTCATCACCATCATCCGTATCTAGTACAGTAAATGTTAATAAACAAGAATTCTCAGCATCAAAAGAAAAAGACTGTTCGTACAAGTCATCTTTCACCTGAACATCCTGTACAGCTTGCCCAAGTGTACTCCAAAAATTCTGTTGAGCTAATGCAGGGTGTATAAGCAACAGTTCTAAGAGAAAAATCAGTTTACACTTCATAGTAATGTACTATATTTCGGATCAACTAAGGCTTTACTATAACCAAGCCACTAAATTAAAATCCTGTTGATTAGCTAATAGCGGATGCTTGGGAAATATTCGAAAACCGTATTCATACACCCCAGAAAATGTAATCTTCGTATTCGTGGTGTATTTTACAACTGTTCCCGCATCCTTGGGTAATGCAGAATCATTGCTCAATTTTTTCACTTTCTTTTGGCTCATTGAATCGGTAAGCACTACATGGTTCTTACCTTCTGCTCTCCGAGAAATTAGCAATTCCATTCCTACATCTTCCGGCTTCAGATCTTTGATGTCTAAAATTATTTCAGCTTTAAATTCCTCACCAAGCGGAAGCGGATCGTTAGCGAAGTCATAAATCGATTTCTCTAATACCCTTATCTGATTCCAGGTACCAGTAATTTTCCCTTTCCACTCGGCCAGTGTTTTGGCCCCCTTAAAGTTAGAGCCATGAATTTTTTTCTTCTGTTCGCCAAGCTTCTCGTAGAAACGCGCATAATAATCGTCCACCATCCGCTTCATGGTAAATTCGGGGGCAATATAAGAGATAGTATTTTTCATTCGGGATACCCACTTCCCTGAAGTTCCCTCTTTACTCTTTTCGTAGTACTCAGGGATAAGTTCATTCTCTAAAATCGCATAGATCGTGGCTGCATCCAGTTCATTCTGTACATCCTGATTTTCGTAGGCCCGTTCCTCCGATAAGGCCCAACCGGCGTCAGGCCGGTAACCTTCGGCCCACCAACCATCAAGTACACTTAGGTTCAATGTGCCATTTAGGGTGGCTTTCATACCGCTAGTACCGGAGGCTTCCAACGGACGGGTAGGTGTATTTAACCAAACATCAACCCCTTTCACCATTCGGCTGGCCAGCTCCATATCGTAATCTTCCAAAAAGACTACTTTTCCGAGAAACTCGGGCCGCCCAGAAATTTCCACGATACGCCGAATAAGTTCTTGCCCACCTTGATCGGCCGGATGCGCTTTTCCTGCAAAAATAAACTGAACCGGGCAATCCGGATTATTGACAATACGGGCCAAACGATCTACATCTTGGAATAGTAACTGTGCTCGCTTGTAGGTGGCAAACCTCCGGGCAAACCCTAAAATCAGCGTATTTTCATCAAACGAATGTAGGATATTAATCGTCTTCTGCGGTGACTCATGGCGTTCTTGCAAGCTCCTTTCCAGTCTTTTTTTAACCGTTTCAATCAACTTTTTCTTAAGCTTACGTTTGATTTTAATCAACTCTTGACCATCTATATTTTTGATCTTTTCCCAGTACTTTACATTTGATTGATCTTTAAGAAACCCTCGTCCAAAATTTTTGCTGTACAACTCCTGAAACTCCTGGGATGTCCAGGTATAATAATGAACTCCATTCGTTACATAGCCTATATGTAGTTCTTCGGCTTCAAAGCCCGGAAATAGTGGCTGGAACATTTTCTGGGATACCTGACCGTGAATTTTACTTACCCCGTTTACTCCTTGGCTGAGGCTGAGTGCCAAATGACTCATAGAGAATTCTTCGTCTTTATCATCGGGGTTAATTCGGCCTAGGGCAATAAATTTTTCCCAAGATAAGCTCATCGAACTCGTATAGTTTGACAGGTAAGCCCAAAGCATTCTTTCGTTAAAACTGTCATGACCGGCCGGTACGGGAGTATGGGTGGTGAATAATGAAGAAGAGCGAATAACTTCTGTTGCCTGGGCAAAGCTCAATCCCTCATTTACCAGCATGCGAAGGCGTTCCAAGCCGTTGAATGCAGCATGTCCCTCATTGAGGTGAAAGACATCTGGTTCAATCCCGAGAGTGTTTAGGGCTCGCATACCACCAATGCCCAAAAGTAGTTCTTGCTTCAATCGATTCTCACGATCCCCTCCGTATAGATGATGCGTGATAACCCGGTCCTCTTCTTGGTTTTCTTCAATATCGGCATCCAGCAAAAATAATGAAATACGACCTACTTGGGCTTTCCATAACTTAGCATGGAGAGTTCTTTCCGGCAAATCAATCTGGACCTTCAACCAGCTTCCCTCCTCATTTCGTACTGGCTCAATAGGTAAATAGGTGAATCGCTGAGGATCATATAAAGCGATTTGCTCACCGTAGTGCGATAAACCTTGCCGAAAGTAGCCATAGCGATATAGTAAGCCAACCGCCACCAAATTTACATTTTCATCACTCGCTTCTTTTAAGTAATCTCCGGCAAGCACCCCTAAGCCCCCCGAATACAGTTTGAGGGAAGAATGAAGGCCATATTCCATGCAGAAGTAGCCAATTTTTAAGTCAGAGCGGTAGTTAGTATCGTTCATGTATTTTTTGAACTGACTCTGAATCCGGGAGAGTTGCTTCATAAAAGCTTCATCGGCCAACAACCTTTCGAAATCATGGTAATCCATATTGTCAAGCAGTGCAATCGGGTTTTGCCGATACTGCCCCCACCGCTTCGGATCAATACTCCTAAATAAATTGATAGCTTCATAATTCCAGGACCACCATAAGTTTTTAGAGAGTTCTTCCAGTCCCTTCAATTTTGTGGGCACCTGAGACTGAATATATAACCGCTTCCAGCGGGGTGAAGTATTGTCATTAATATTGAGACTATCCATCTGATTAATTTTTTTTAGTTTGGTTTGGCAAAAACCTAAACTAAGTTAAAGAGTAATACCGAGCGGTATGTAGTACTTAGTTAAATTGAAACTGGCTGAGTGGCTTTATCGAAGTCTTCAATAAGTTTACCCGTACGGATGATTTCAGCTACATTCCAAGCCTGAGAAATGGCTCCTCCGGGAGTATGGGGAGAATCACCGTCGTAAATCTCGGAAATGCTACTAACACCGTGTTCGGGCATAACTTCTTCAAAGTTCTGGAACAGAGAAGTTGCGTAGGGTAACACTTCATCTCTGCTGTACACTTTTAAGTAAGCTTCTATGTAGTGACCAATTAACCAGGGCCATACTGATCCCTGATGATAGGCCATTCTACGTTGGGTTTGAGTTCCTTTATAGGCCCCTCTATAGCTTGGGTCTTGGTTGGACAGGCTACGTAAACCCCGAGGAGTCAGTAAGTGTTCTTTAGCCACCTCGATAATACTTCGAATTTGCTTGTCGGAAAGCGGTGAAAATGGCAATGATGCTGCCAATATTTGGTTGGGGCGTACTGACCAATCGGTAGTCTTCCGATCTTGACTGATCAAATCTGCTAAATAACCTTTGTTTTTATTCCAATACGCTTTTAGAAAAGAATCTTTAATCTTTTCCTTCATACCTTTCCATTCACTTAACACCTTTTTTCCTTCGGTTGAGCGTGGTCCGGCAATTTCGAGGGCAAAGCATACTGCGTTATACCAAAGTGCATTCACCTCTACCGGAAGGCCTGCTCTAGGAGTCACCGGTTTGCCGTCTACGTAGGTATCCATCCAGGTAAGTGCCACTCCTTCCTCGCTGCCTGATAGAAGTCCATCCTCCTGCATTTTGATGTTATAATCCGTTCCGTCACGGTAGCTTTCCAGAATTTCCCGAATAGCTGACCCGTAACTCTTCCAGACCGCCTGCTGATCCCCTAAACGATTGGTATATTGCTGCAAAGCCCAGAAAAACCACAAAGGAGTGTCGATAGCTTCGTAAGAAACTTGAGAGTCATTGTATTTCCAAAAGGGGAAAAATGCACCCTTACGATACTTCAACATTGTATCAAGTACCGCTTTGAAATTTTTCAAATCTTTATGCACCAGTGATAACCCCGGAATAGCGATGAAAGCATCTCGCCCTCCCCGGCGGTAGCGTTGGTAACTGGCAATCACATCTGTACGATCGTATTTTCGGGCAGTAGGAGTACTTCTGGTTTTTAGCACAAATTGCTCCGCCGAAACTTTGAGACAGTTCTCGAATGAACTACGAGCCGTTCGTTTACGAGTCTGGTTATTAAACATCCGTAGCAAATTGGCAGTCTTGACAGTATCTGGCCCACCAGTAAACAAGATAACATCCCCTTTGGCCGCCGTCACTTCGAAATACCCTGGTACATACATATCTTCCTGATACGGTATACCCAATTCAAAATCTTCGGGATACTCTATATTATAATACCAATTCGGTTGAGAAATAAACTTACTTTCATTTCCAACCTGCATGTATAGCTTCTGATATTCGGGATACGGTTGCAAACATATGCCATCTTCGATTTCAGTATAATCCGACTGAACATCATCATTCGCTTTCACCAGTCGGTTCACATTTCGGAATGCTAAAAACGGGTGAAGACGAATTGTAATTTCCTGTGGGGCTTTCTCCACTACGTATCGCATCAAAATGCGTTCTTCGTGCTCTACCAGTAAATATTCCCGGGTTAGCACTACGTCACTGATGCGATAGGTAGACTTGGGAATAGGATCGGCAGAAAAATCCTTCATGTAAATATAGCCGTTCGGGTTATATTCATTAGGATACTTATGGACCCCAAGATTAAATGAAGAGTTGTTAATAATGACCGTTTCATCAAGCGTAGATAACAGTACGTGAACCCCTTCCAATCCTGGTTGGGGAGCGACTAATAATCCGTGATATCGTTTGGTATTGCAGCCAATAATAGTAGTAGAAGAATAAGCGCCCGCCTTATTGGAGCGTATTACTTCTTTCCCCAATGAATACGAAAGATTAAGTAGTTGTTTTTTGTCAAATTGAATGTAACTCATTCAGCAATTGAGGTTTGGTGCCCAGAATTTTATTCTAAGTAATTTAAGGATAGCAAGATAATGCATTCGATTTGCCTAAGAGGCAACATTACCAATTATTTTACTAACTGTTTGGCAACTAAAATGATGGTAAATTAACATTCAAATACGCACAATGTTGGGAAAAGATACGATGCATTGCAATTAGATGAACATTATGTTCGATTCTGTAAGCAACTACTACTTTGAAAGTGGCGCAAAAAACTGATAATGTTATATATTCTATTAGAATAAATTAATTTTATCCGTATAAATATCGTTTATTCGCATTCCAATAATATTGGGTGTATTCCAATTCTTATATTTGCGAGTCTTGAACTGAGGTTTATGAATCAACTATCTCAATTTATTGTAGCGGATAGTCCATCGGTGGCGAATCATTTTATGGCCGAAATCCGTGACGTAACAATTCAGACGGATCGAATGCGGTTTCGTCGTAATATAGAACGTATAGGAGAGATTTTAGCCTACGAGCTGTCCAAGACCTTATCATATGAGCAAAAATCAGTTACTACACCACTCGAAGATTCAACTGTTTCACTCCTTGCAAAACAACCGGTGCTGGTTTCCGTATTGCGGGCAGGCTTGCCGCTACATCAAGGTGTATTAAATTATTTTGATCAGGCAGAAAGTGGATTTGTTGGTGCTTATCGCGATCATGAAGATCATCATCCCGAAGAATTCTCAATACAGCTAGACTACCAAAGCATTCCAGATATTCAGGACCGGCCCCTGATCTTGATTGACCCAATGCTGGCAACCGGGCAAACTCTAACAAAGGTGTTGCAGGAGATAACTGCGTATAATTCCCCATCTCAGATTCATATCTTATCGGCCATTGCAGCTCCCGAGGGTGTTGCTTTCCTACAGGAAAAAGCCGATTGTTCTTACCATCTTTGGTTAGGCGCTATTGATCGTCAGTTAAACGCGAAGGCCTATATTGTCCCCGGCTTAGGCGACGCGGGTGATTTAGCATTTGGAAAAAAACAATAGTATACGTTTATGATCATAAACTTTGGCATACTTCTAGGCGGACTGATTGTATTAATCGCCGGTGGAGAGTTTTTAGTACGAGGCGCAGTAAGTATTGCTCTGCGGGTGAAAATATCTCCTTTGGTCGTAGGACTTACCGTTGTTGCCTTCGGGACTTCCGCTCCTGAATTATTCATTAGCGTGCAGTCGGCCCTCACTGGAAGCCCTGACATTGCTATGGGTAATGTGATTGGCTCTAATATTTGCAACTTAGCATTAGTATTGGGGGTAACGGCGATCATCACGCCAGTCCCCGTGCAGAAAGATACCATGCGTATTGACTGGCCGGTTGCTATGGGAAGCTCGCTATTACTCTTTGGCCTGGTACAGGGAAATTTGATCAGCTTTTGGGAAGGGGTTTTATTTATTACTCTTCTAGTTAGTTATACCTTCTTTATCATACGTAAATCCCGAAAAGAAACCAAGAGTTTACAAGCGCAAGCTGAAGAATTGGATGTTCCTACCCAACCGACTGCCAATGTCAGAAAAGACATCTTATTTCTACTGATTGGGGTCATAGGCTTAACGTTAGGCTCTAATTGGTTTGTGTTCGGAGCAAAAGCGTTAGCCATTACCGTAGGCATCAGCGAGCGAGTTGTCGGAATTACGGTGGTTGCACTAGGTACGAGTCTTCCAGAACTGGCTACCGCCGTAGTGGCCGCCCTCAGAAAAGAAACTGATATTGCTATGGGAAACCTTATTGGTTCTAATATATTCAACATTTTATCTATCCTTGGGTTTACTAGTATTATCTCCCAAATACAAGTGAATGATATCATCATTCGGTCGGATATGATTTGGATGTTGTTGGTCACATTCGTAATATTTCCAATGATGCTTACTCGAAGGAAGATTGATAAAGTTGAGGGGGTGATTTTGCTGGCTTTTTATCTCTATTACATCTACTCAGTTATTGGCCCTGTATAATTTTATTATCGAATCATGAAATTTCTCTACGTTTTTCCTCACCCCGACGACGAATCTTTTGGCCCAGCAGCGGCAATGCACCGGCAATTGCAACAGGGACATGAAGTATATCTACTTACCCTTACCCAAGGCGGTGCTACCAAACAACGGCATCGGTTGGGACTCAGTGTGGAGGAAATGGGTGAAGTACGCTATCAGGAGATGCTGAATGTAGAAAAGACACTCGGCCTTAGTGGTATGAGTGTGCTGGACTTGCCGGATAGTGGCTTGAAACACATGGATCCCAGAGATATTGAAAAAGTAGTGATTGATCATATTCGTGAAGTTCAACCTGACATCTTTGTTTCTTATCCAGTACACGGAATTAGCGGATTTCACGATCATTTGGTGATGCATGCGGTAGCCAAGCAGGTTTACTTAACGCTGAAAGAGGAAGGCGTATCCTATTTAAAACGATTAGCCTTTTTTACGATTCCCTACGAAGGTGATGGAACATTTAAAAAAGGCTCGGACTTCATTATGAAGCAATCCTTGCCCGAAGAGATTGACTGTTCGGTACAGTTGAATCAAGCCAATAGAGATGCCCTCAAAGCCTCATTAGATTGCTACAAAACCTACCAGCAGGTAATTGAGGATGTGCAAGTGAAGGAGATTATCGGGGATGCTATTCATTTTGAAATTTACCAGGAATCATTTGATCCCCGGCTCGCTGATTTGACTGAACAGTTGCCGGTATAGTTTAGATCACTCATTAGTAACGTAAAACCAAAGTCATTTGTCGGGGTTACAAGCAGTATGGCTCAATCTGCGTTTGATTATTCCCAAGATTTTGATCGGATTGACTTTCGAAAACATCCGGAATTATACCAAATAGGCAAAGGGGAACAGGGTGTTCTGTTGGTAGAGCCCTATAAATCCGAGATCCTTCCTCATTGGCGATTTAAAAATCCGGAAATAGCTCGTGAATCTTCGGCTAAAATTTATCAGCTATTTTTCTCGTATTTGGATCAGAAAGATTTCGTAGGAGCCGATATGGCCCGAAAGTTTTTACAGATGGGCTACACGCGATCCCGGCGCTACGCGAATTATAAAGGCGGAAAAAAATACGAGAGTAATCCTCAGAAGGCGGCAACCCCCGAAGATGAACAAGCTGCCCGAAAGAAGATTCTGCCCCGACATTTGGATCCTGTGAAAGCAGAGTCGGCTCAGATATTTAAGAGAAAATGGGAGCAGGCGAAACAAAACCCAACCTACCAGCTGCTTAAAGAAGAACACATTCAAAAGTATTCTTCTTAGACTGTAGTTGAATCCCTGGCTAGCATTTGTTATTTTTCAAGCAAATTGCCCTCTCATGAAAATTACTCTTCGCTTTTTGAGTTGCCTAATCAGTGCTACTACCCTATTCTCATGCCAATCATCCCCACCATTTTCCGAAGAAGCTCAACAAGCTCTCACCACACTGCAAGTAGCTGATGGTTTTTCGGTTGAACTGTTCGCTTCTGAACCTTTAATTGCTGATCCGGTAGCGATGGAAATTGATGAATACGGACGAATGTACGTAGTAGAAATGCCCGGCTACCCACTTGATACTGAAGGATCAGGCAAGATCAAAATGCTCTCGGATTCAGACAATGATGGACTTCCCGACCAGACTACTATCTTCGCTGAGGGACTTATTTTACCTACCGGGATCATGCGCTGGAAAGAAGGCCTGTTGGTTACTGATGCTCCCGATGTCTTGTATCTAGCTGATACAACCGGGGACGGTGTATCTGATGTTCGGGAAGTAGTTTTAACGGGTTTTGCTCGTTCGAACCCTCAGCATAATCTAAATAGTCCAATGTATGGCCTAGACAACTGGGTTTATCTAGCGCATGAAGGCACGGTTTCCACCAAATTTTTCCATGAGCAATATGGCGGCGAAGGCCAAGAAGTCCACTTTCCCGCTCAGCCAGAAAACCGCTTACCAGTCAATGCCCAAGGTCGTAACCTACGCTTTCGCCCTGATAACTACGCGCTGGAAATAATGTCGGGGGAATCTCAATTTGGCCATACGTTTGACCCATGGGGGCACCAGTTATTAACAAGCAATGCTAATCACCTTTTTCATGAAGTTTTAGCTGCTCGCTATATCCAGCGCAACCCGGCCCTAGCGATAGCAGATGCCTCGGACTACCTACCTACCTACGGGCCTGGCGCGGAAATTTTTCCGATAACCCAAAACCCTGAGCACCAGTTGTTGACCGATGTGGGTACCATTACTTCCGCCTGCGGAGTTACATGGTATCAAGGTGGATTGTTTCCTAACAAATATCAGCAAGTTACTTTTGTAGCCGAACCGGTACACAACTTAGTGCACGCTGACGTTATTGAGAACAACGGAGCAACTTTTACCGCGAACCGGCTCTTTCAAGAAAAAGAATTTCTTGCTTCTACTGATAGTTGGTTTCGTCCGGTCAATTTCTACGTGGGGCCGGATGGTTCACTGTACGTCATCGATTATTACCGACAAATTATTGAACATCCCGAGTGGATGAGTGAAGAAATTAACCAATCAGGTGCCTTATATAACGGAACTGATTTAGGTAGAATTTATCGCATTTCACCTACGGGTAAAACCCCTGAAAGACTCTTGAATCAGCTAGGCACTAGCGAATATTCCAGTGAACAGCTGATAGACTCCCTATCAAGCCCAAATTTGTGGTGGCGAAAAACGGCTCAGCGACTCTTAGTAGACCGACAAGCCCTAGAAGTTACTGAGGCATTGGAAGATATGGTAGCAAACAACTCATCAGCCGTTGGTAGATTACACGCATTGTGGACCTTGGAAGGGTTGAATGGACTTAGTGAAGCAGTAATTGTGAAAGCAATGAAAGATGCTGAAGCCGGAGTTCGGGAGAATGCTATTAAATTAGCTGAACTTCACTGGGAGAAATCACCAGCTTTGAAGAAAGAAGTACTCACATTGCAAAATGACACCGATACCAAAGTAAGATTTCAGCTTCTTTGTAGTCTGGGCTCACTGGATAGTCCGGAAGCTCAGTCAGTCAGTGAAAAATTACTTCAACAGGATATTAAAGACCAATGGGTTCAGTTTGCCGCTTTAAGTTCTTCTCAAAGCACTCAGCATTGGCTGGCTTTTGCTAAGAATCAACTTATTGATGATTTTAGCGATGCTGAACACTCTTTCGTTAATAAGCTCGGAGCATTAATTGCCCGCAATGGCAGTTCTGCTGAGCTTTCCAGTGCCATTCGATCTATTAACCCATCAAACGCGAACTGGTACGCAGCTTTGATTGAAGGCTTGGCTGATGGTATCATCGCTTCTGATTTTGATTCCGCGACTGTGCTTGATGAGAAAAGAATGTTATTAGACCATATTCGCCCTGATTATCCTGCTGACTTACGACGGGCTAGTTTACATTTATTAGCTGCTATGGGAGGACTGTCTTCTCAAGAAGCCCACTCAACGATAAAACGAACTCAACATGCACTTAACTCCCCTAGCGCTTCTTCTGAATGGCGAAGAGATGCTATCACTTTCTTAGGCATCATTGATCCAGATAGTTATCAACAACAATTTTTAGCTACTCTTTCCCCAAATCATTCGAGCAACTTACAGAATGAGGCTCTTCGCATGCTAGGCCGAACTACCGGTACTGCCCCTTGCCAGACACTCTTAGCTAACTGGTCGTCTCTTACTCCTTCCGTACGGGAAAATGCGGTGAATGTATTTTTAACCGAACCTGATCGTGCCCATTTTTTACTAAATGCAGTTGAAGAAAATCAAATTGATCATTCAACCGTCGGCTGGCGGCGTATGGTACATCTCATGAATCATGATGATGATGGTATCCGTAATGCCGCACGACGCGTTTTTGCCAGTAACTCGTCTGATGACAAAGATATTGAACGCTACCGTCCCCATCTCACATCAGAGGGAAATTTAGAAAGCGGCAGAACAGTGTATCAACGTCTATGTGCTACTTGCCATCAAATGAAGGGGGCAGGAAAAGCATTTGGCCCCGATTTGTCTACTGTGAAAAACCGTTCAAAAGAGGCTATTCTGTACGATATATTGCTCCCCAACCGCTCCATTGCCGACGGATTTGAGCTATGGGAAGTTAGGCTAAACGACGGATCGGTAAAAACTGGTATTATTTCATCAGAAACTTCAACCAGCATTACGCTTACTGACCTTTCTGGGAACGAGTCAACAGTAGCTCGCAATTCAATAAATGAGTTGCAAGAAGCAACCTATTCAGCAATGCCGGATGGACTAGCCAATCAGGTTGATGAACAGGATATGAATAATCTCCTCACCTTTCTGAAGCAGAATTAGGGGAGTTTTATTGAATATTTCGAGCTACAATAATCCTAATTGCGTATTGACTCTCCGCATAACTATCGTTTTCGAACCCCGTATAAATTTCAGGGTCAATTTTTAATTTTTAACTGATTTATGTTTACCGGAATTGTTGAGAGTTTAGGAGAGCTTGTTAATGTAATAAGTGAAGGTGAGAATAAACACCTTGAAATCTCCAGCAGTATTTCTTCCGAGCTAAAGGTCGACCAAAGCGTATGTCACAATGGGGTTTGCCTCACCGTAACTGAAGTAATGGGAAGCACCTACCGAGTTACCGCAGTAAAAGAAACGCTACAGCGAAGTAATTTGGGGGTTATTGAAAATACTGCTACAATCAATCTGGAACGTTGTATGCCCGCCAATGGACGATTTGACGGACATATTGTTCAGGGGCACGTTGACCTCACCGCAGTCTGTACTGCTATAGACGAGCAAGCGGGAAGCTGGTTGTTTCGTTTTTCTTTTAAGCCCACATCCACTGACCAACTGCTGGTAGAAAAAGGCTCCGTTACGGTAAATGGAGTTAGCCTTACTTGTTATGATATTGATGACACATCGTTCTCTGTCGCCATTATCCCCTACACCTATCACCATACCAACTTTAGTCAGTTGCAACCTGGCAATACAGTAAATCTTGAATTTGATATTATCGGCAAGTATATCAGCCGGGTCGTTCGAAACCAGCAGAAGGACGGGAGGTATTAACCGTCAGCGGTAATTTTTGGGGAAAGTCGTAAGGACTCGATTTCGGTAAGTTTGGTATAGCTGAAAAAACAAGATTGCGATTAGTACGCCGATTAATCCTCCTACCACAATATCTAAGGGGTAATGTACTCCTACATATATTCGGCTGTATGACACTAACGCAGCCCAAACGAATCCCCAAAGAAATCCTGAGCTCCAGTTATGGAGGAATAGCCAGACTCCGGTAGCCAGCCCAAAGGTATTAGCAGCATGAGAAGAAGCAAATCCAAATCTTCCTCCGCAACCTTTTACCAAATGTATCTGATCTGCTATATTTGGGTTATGACATGGCCTTAAACGTTCAAATAATGGTTTCATTAATCCAGAAGTAAGTTGATCACAGGCTAAAATGATCAATCCTAATAACAGTATCATTCTAAATCCTTCCCAGCGGTACTTCGAAAATATACCTATCGCTAGTAAACCGTAGAAGGGAAACCAAGTATACTTGTTAGTAATCCAGTACATCACCGGATCAAGGAAAGAGGCATGCAGGCTATTAAGCCATAAAAATAACTGTTGATCAGTTTCCTGAAGTACTTCAATCATAGGTATAATCAACTAGATTAAAGCAACGGTTCAGAGAAAAGTTCGGATATAGGTTTAGAGGAAAAGATTTATAACCCTAGACCATTTCTAAAGATAAAATGATCGTAAGCCTCCCGGAATGCCGATACTTCCGGGGATAATTCAGTGGCATATTCGTAGCAGGTAAGAGCGTCTGCCAACAAATTATTCTGCTCATAAAATGAAGCCAAGATTAGTTTATCAAGGGCATTTTCGTCACCAGTGAATACTAACTTAAGCTCTTGAAGTTCCTGCTCAATTAAGGCGGATTCATCCGGAGTCATATGCTTGATACCGTAGCTACTCGATTGAATTTCTCGCTGTTGCTTTTTTTGAACACTTACAATTAATAATCTTTCAGACGAAATTGGTTCCTGGGTAAAGTCGAGCCATAGCTTGGTATCATCAGCATCTTTAACCATCAAAACTTCATCGAACATATTTTTAAATACCACTTCATAATCATCGGACAAATTTTCTTGATCTTTCCAACGAAGTACCACTTCCGGGCTGAATACATCCACCGAATTCGGTAAATACATTTTTAATCTATTGTTTTCTATAGACCGGGTAGTCTCCTTGGCACTATTGTCTGGACTGACCATTGATTCAACGTACGCATCAGCGTATTTTTTAGCCACTACAGAAGGATTTTTGCTCAGCTTCTGATGTAAGCGAGATACCTCGTAGGTGCCAGCTTTCGTAAAAGGAATAGTTTTTCCACTATCATGTACCAATCCAAGATATGCTCCTTTTTCAACTTTGATTAGATGCTCATTGTCTAGCTTTACTCCAAGTTTGATCGGTAGCCATTCTTGCTCAGAAGTTGAACGATAATACACATCACCTTCGCTGGTAAGCACATTAAAAATGTAATCTACCTGCTGCCCTGAGGCTTCTGAAGTATAAAGAAGAACAATTAGCAAATAGAATAATAGACTTTTCATAAGTAGACTTGAATATCAGACTCGCGAAGTTGGTTTAGTAGTGTAGTGATGGTTAATATAAAAACAACGATCCAATGGAAAGAATTTTTACATAGTTATAACAAAAATATCAAATAATCATTCATAATAAAACAATATAGATATAATTTAAGCTTGTGATCAATATATTCATAAAAAAATACAATTTAACTTTTCTTATTCTTCTTTAAATGCAATCTTCTTAGTAATTTGAATTTAACTTTTTCATTATTATTCATATAAGATATCAGTTTTGCTGCTTTTTGACTATTTATTTGTCACTATTATTTTGCTATTTCTTGATGGCAAGACTAATCAGCAACTAAATTCGATGAGCCGATAATAATTTGTATATGGGGCAAAAAAAACGTACCGCGAATCAATACGCTGAGAAAATTAAGGATGGCAACCGTTTTGTATTGAGTCAAGCCATTACTCTAATGGAAAGCACATTGGATAGTAATCAGCACTTGGCTCGACAAGTTATGTCCGAATTGCTACCGATTACGGGTAATTCGGTAAGAATTGGTATAACGGGGGTACCGGGCGTAGGCAAAAGCACATTTATCGATCAGTTTGGAATGCTGCTTATCCGCGAAAATCATAAAGTTGCGGTCCTTAGTATTGATCCGAGTAGTCCGCACTCAAAAGGAAGTATACTAGGCGATAAAACCCGTATGCAGCAATTAGGTCAGCACCCCAATGCCTATATTCGCCCTAGCGCCACCGGTCATCATTTGGGCGGTGTTGCCCAGCAAACTCGCGAAATAATTTTGTTATGTGAAGCGGCTGGCTACGATATTGTCATTGTTGAAACTGTAGGAGTTGGCCAATCCGAAACGCTCGTGCGCCAGATGACTGACTTTTTTCTGTTGCTTATGATTAGCGGGGCCGGCGATGAGCTACAAGGCATGAAGCGAGGCATTATGGAAATGGCCGACAGTATCGCAATCAATAAGGCCGATGGCAATAATAAACTAGCGGCTAAACAAGCGCAAAAAAACTACCAACAAGCTCTCCATCTTTTTTCTTCAATATCGGGAAAACCTACCCCTAAAGTTTCCACCTGCTCGGCTCTCAACAACCAGGGATTAAGCGAAATATGGTCTCATATTCAACACTTCATTGATCAAATAAAATCTTCGGGGTACTTTGCTAAACAAAGACAACAACAACAGCGAGACTGGATGTTTGATTTATTAAATCAGCAGCTTTCCCGGCGTTTTTTTCAAAACGATTCGGTAAAAAAAGCATTACCCCAAATAGAAGAAGCGGTGATACAACGAACGATGACTGCCCGAGAGGGGGTTGAAGAGCTACTAAAACTATATCAAGGCTAACTTTTGATCAACGATGTCAATTCAATACCTTCTTCAATTTCTTGAGGGGTTGGTACTCGAGTACTAGCCATTAAGTGCTCAAGTGCAGCCATTTCCTGGTCTCGCCCCACTCCAATTGCGGCAGCTACGCTATTGTCTTTCACATAATACGCGATAAAGTTCTGGTCTTCTACCGATCCATTATAAATGATATGGTCGTAATCATCTACATAGCCTAAGTATCTGAAATTTGTTCCTTGCTGAGCTGTCCAGAAGAAAGGAACACTTTGATAAGACTCTGATCGTCCCGCCATGTTATACCCGGCAACTCGCCCTTGCTGGCACGCTACCCGCCAGTGTTCAATCCGGGTGGGCTTCCCTTTATACGGAAATTGGGCAATATCACCCGCAGCATACACCCCTTCGGATGCTTGTAGATACTTATTAACAACCACACTACCATCATCAGCTTGACTGAGGCCTTCTACGATTTTGGTATTCGGATGCACCCCAATACCAACAACAACCAGTTCAGTTGAGAGAGACTTTCCATTTTCCAGGTCTACTGATTCCACTTTATCTTCACCAGCGAAGCGCTTAACTTTTGTTTCTAGCTCAAAACGAATCCCGTTTTCTTCGTGTAATTTTTGGATTAATTTCCCTACGGGTTCCCCCCACCTACTAGCAAAAGGAATTTTTTCAGGTGAGACAACGGTCACTTTGCAATCTAGCTTTTGTAAGCTCATAGCTGCTTCCATACCAATAAAAGAACTACCAACCACTACTACGTTCTGGATATCTTTGGCCTTTTCTCTTATTCTACGACTATCGGCTATAGAGCGTAGAGTGATGACACCTGATAATTCGGCACCGGGAACACTGAGTGAATTAGCTTCCCCGCCAGTACACAAAAGAACTTTACTGTAGCGTATCACATCCCCATTAGAGAGCTCGATCGTATTCTCAGCGGTATTCACCAAGACTACTTCAGCGTTTAGGCGTTCAATACTGTGCTGAGAATAAAAATCTTCTGAGCGCAGCGGCATCCACTCATCTGGTGCTTCATCCTGAAGATACTCTTTACTAGCGTTCGGGCGGTCATAAGGCAGTTCATCTTCCGCACTGATCATCACAATACGCCCGGAAAATCCCGCCTCTCGCATAGCTTCAACTGCATAGGCTGCCGCTGCTCCACCTCCCACCACCACATAAATATGTTCGTTGGATTCATCCAAATCTTTCATCATCGGAGTTTTTCGGTCAGATACTTCTTGAGGTACCTTCACGAAAATCTGATCACCCTCTACTCTCACATCAAAAGTAGGTAAGTCATCTAAGCCGGGCGGCTCGCACTGTTTACCTTTTACATTGAAACAAGCGTGATGCCAGGGACAAATAACTTTGTCTCGATATAAGGCACCATCTACCAACGGAGCTCCGTAATGAGTACAATAGGCGTAGATTGCGTAGTATTGTCCTCCGTGACATATTAACAGTATATCCGTTTCCCCAACGGAAACTTGTTTCATATCACCTTCTTGAACATCAGTGGTGGAAGCGACTTTTTCTTCGTAGTAACTCATAAGACTCAGTGTAAAAAATAAACGAGTTCACTAGAATAACTTTGACTTGATACCTAGCTTATTCAAATTGAGAACTCTACGAATTCTAAACTGTTTACTAGAAAGTTATCACTGCCAGTTCATTTTCATATACCCGGTACAATCGATATTTATTACCAGTTTCAGAATAGATTAAAGCTATTTCACCCCGGCTCTCGATGGGTCGGTCATTGAGTAGCTGACCCCGCTGATCAAACAGATAAGTAAATTCCTGGACTTTATCACTAATGGCTATCACCTGATTATCGGTGCTAAAATTATAGTACTGCACTGATAACTCACCGCGGGCAAGAGCGCCTGGGGTAAAGTACGACTGACTGAACCATTCTTCCTCATTCTGATCGAGAATACTAAGACGTTGATCGTCCTGACGGGCCAAAACAAACGTTTTTTCGAGTATGTCAGGACAAAGCATAAAATGGGTCTGAATTGTGGGGCGCAGTAGTTGGTCGCGCTTCGTTAGTTTCCCCAACAAGTTTAGGGAAATTGACTCCCCGGATTCAGTCACGGTAGTTATTTCAGTATCGGCGAAGGAGTTTCCGGTTTTAATGAATAGCGGGTTCTTACACTCCTGCCCTAAATCGACCGGAAATCCGGAGTAAGGCTCACCTCGACGATTGAGAAGGTGTAATAGTCCATCTTGCTGTAAGGCAATAATGCAGTCTTTGCCTCTTACTCGAAAATGCTTGGGGGGTTCGGCTAATGGAAAAGAAAGTGGAAGCGGGTTCCAACCGGGTAGATTATCCCGATCAGCATTGAAAAGCCAAAGCCTCCCTAGCTTGTCAGTGATCAAGAACCGATAATCCCCATTCTGCTCGTAATCAAATACCGAGAGATACTGCACTCGTATACTGTCAGGAAGATAAAAGGGATATCCGCTAACGGGGGTGCCCAAATAGTTTACCATATATAACACCGTATCGGAAGCCCAACAATACGCTTTCCGGGTAGATGAAGGAAGTTCTAGCTGAAAGACTTCGGTTTGAATGGGTAAAAAGGACGTATCGGTCCAGACGGATGTTTGCTGACTAGGATTTAGCAGATGAATTGTATTGGAGCCATCTTGTACCAGTACCTGCATTTGTTGTTCTCCTCCCCTGACTACGAAAGGTTTGCTTGCAATTAAGGTATCAACTGTTTGTCGGCTCTCCGTAGTGAAGCCCTCAGCAGAAGGTTGATCCTCTGCTTGGTAAGTCACCACCATGCTGGTATAATATTCATCGCTCATCGCACCAAATTGTAAAGCGAGTTTGTCCAGTCTTTGCAATGCAATTTTCTGACTTTCTGCCCATTCAGCCCACTTGGGAGAAAGACCGTTGATCCATTCTTCCTGGTAATTCGGTATATCTACTATAATACTAAGGTTAGCGGGATTAACCGATCGCTCTAAAAAGTTTGATCTCCGTGGTGATTTGTTCCAGGTATTTTCAGTTGCCTGATCTGAGATCAACCGTTTAATTGCATTTACCCGATTAGAGAGCACTAAAAACGAAGAATCATGATACCAAAAGTATTCTTCATTTGACTGCGATATATCTCCGCTTAACAATTGGGGCAACAAGTTATCATTCAGATTCTGTAAAGTGTAGCCCGCGTAAGTTTCCCGAAAGCTAAGTGAGTCGGAGGTTTCATTAAATGCATTAATGGCATCATTAAATTTCTGCACATCCGATATCTCAATTATGATAAGTTGATCGCTGTCATCAGGAGCACTCGATTCCAAGGTGATTGTGCTGAACTCATTTCCCGCCCAGGAAAACCAATCAGCAAAACTACCCCCGGTTCTATTACGAAATTTATCACCCAGGTGAGAAATATGGATGCTGTCTTCGGTTTGTGATAAAAAACTTAAATAATGCTCTATCCACGGATGAATATCACTAAAAGTCCAATGCTTGATAGCTGAAGTCCGGCTTGGTAAATAATTACTTATTCCGAACGAAGTGGAAGATTGCTCATCAAAAGTAGCCAAATAGTAAGAAGGGGAATTTCTATCGTTGGAGTTAGCTTGGCTAAAACCGCTAAATAGCCACTGCCCGCTTTCAATAGATAAATCAAGGGTAATATATTGAGCTAAACTTCCAGTAATTAACCGTGCTAACGATTTACTTTCAGGAGTAAACACCGAAAAAAAGCGAGACAGTTGCTTCCCATTAATAACAATATCACCCTGATCTCGCTGAGAAAAGGAGCGTTGCGATAGTGATTTCTGCCAAGCACCAGTGAAACCCTCCAAGTTATTTAGGCGGCGAATTTGGTCTTCTACCAGAAAAGGAGTAAAACTCCCAATTAAGAAGTTATCATTTCGTATCCAGGAAAAACGGGTTTGTAGAGGAAGATATACCCATTCTGTGATATCTACTGTTTGGTAGTATTGCTTCTCGATTTTCCAATCGGGTGAGTTGCTAACCTCCAGGTTTAGCTTTTGCCATGCTTCCGACATTTTGGAGCCAGCCAAATCCAGGTAAAAAGTGAACCCAATATCGTCATTTCCAATAATCTGACAACTTATGTAAAGCGGATGATTTTGCAGGAGAAAAGACAGTGCGGTGCTATCCAAAGCACTAAATCCCTGCTTGACGAGAGCAACATCTGGAATGGATGCAATAATATCTCCCAAGGGACTATCTTTCATGCTGACCCAATCTTCGGAGAAACGGTCAGAATGATAAACCCAAACAGCTTCTTCAGCTACAAGTAACTCAATAGAAGTTGGGTCCGGTACGACAATGTATTTTTGATAGACGAGAACACCCACAGCTATTACTGCCAGCACTCCCAGAGAAATAGCAATTTTACGCAACACACCCGTTTTGTTTTATATTACCTTCTCGGGTAACAGTTTGGCTACCCCTGTGCTCATTCTCAAATGAACACTGAAATAACGAGAAAAGCTGCTTTTTCTGCTAATTTATATTTTTGCTATGTAACGTTAGGTGCAATAAAATACGATGACAACTATTGCTCTCTTCTAGTCTTTGGGTTGAGTTGGGTGCTGGTTTGGAAGGTTGACCGTGAAAGTTGTTCCTCGGTTGGGGCGTGAGGTGATCGATATTTTTCCATTCAGTTTTTCTATGGTTTCCCGAACTATATACAAGCCCAACCCTGATCCATCATTTCGGTCAGTCGCCCGGTAGAACATCTCAAATACATGAGGAAGGTGCTCCGGTTCCATTCCTACTCCGTTGTCAGCAACTTTAATTTTCACTTGCTTCTTGCTCACGAGAATCTCTACTTTAATCCTGGATTTACGAACGCCATATCGCCGATACTTAAATGCGTTTGAAATAATGTTATTGAGAATAACTCGAACCTGCGTTAAATCAGAGATGAAAGGTTGGGTCTGGCTGATTCTGGTACTAATTTCCAGATTTTTATGATCTTCAAGATGAAAAAAACTGCTAACTGCTTTTTCTACTTCTACCATAAAGTTAATTTTCAGCAGAGGACGTTTAGCAGAGCGGCGCGAGCGGGATATACTAAGTAAATCTACCAGAAATGCATCTAGGCGCATTATACTTCCTTCAATGAGATTGACGAACTTGTCCCGTTCTAAGTTACTAGTTTCTTTACGAAGTAACGTTAGTAAACCTTGCATTGACCTCAGCGGGGCACGAAGATCATGGGAAGCATGGTAAACGAAATTATCCAGCCCTACATTCACCTTTTCCAGTTGATGTATCTGTTGCTGAATTGAAGTAACATTCTGAGCAACTGCATAGATTTTACCTTGGATGTATTGTGCTGAAAACAACAACCATACTTTATCAGGCACTACTTCCAATATACGGTTGGTGACCTTATCCTGCTCCGTTACTTCCCGAACGAACTGAGCCCACTCGGGAGTCCGTTGCCAGGCAACGCCCTCTAATTCATCTTCGGTAATATTCAATAATGCTAATGCTTCGGAGTTAGCTTCTTCAATAGCTCCCGAGTGAGCTTCTACTATAAGAAGGCCAGCAGCTATATGCGTCTTAAATAAATCGGAAACCGAGGTTCTGGAAGCAGTATCAGACAAAAAATTAATGACTATCAAGCGTTCACCCTCTTCAAGATGCTCTACTATTGCCTCTACCCTAATGACCAACTGATCATTCTCTTCCGACTCACCTAAAGCTATTTCAGCCTTCACTTGCTGAGCGTCTCCACTCATGAGCAAATCAACTATTCTACGTAACTGTGCCTCTTTCTTACCAAAAGCCTGGTATATAGCGTGTATCGGTAGTTGTAGGCCCTCCTTGTCCGCAGAAATTGTGGCAAAGGAATTTCCCGATTGCCATCGCACCTCTTTTATTTCTAAAAGATGACTAGCAAAATCAAAATTGTCAGCTTTGCGAATAAACGAACTGATAAGGCTGGATTCTTGCTCCTTTTTCAGAGATTTGGATCGAGTACTTTCCATTAGGACAGTCTCTTATAAAAGAGACATTTGATATTTTAGAACAAAAGTAAGTGAATATTTTGGAGGAATGCAATTAATTATCTTTTAGATACATAAAAATATATTGGAAAATTAGTCTCTACACTGCTGGAAAAACAGCGGAAGAAACTGACTATTAAAAAGTTAGAGAAGATCTATCGAAGATATACCTGATCTTCATTAGCGCCGAATACAACCTCAATATGTTCTTGAAGGGTAGTTGCTAGTTCCAAACCGGTATAACTAGCCATCACGGGAAATTGAATATGACTTCGGTTCACTAAAACTGCAATTTCAAGTTTATCAATACGTTGCGCAAGAAATGATGGAAGGCAGTAAGCGAGGGTTCTCCCCGTATTAAGCACATCGTCAACGAGTATTACGCTTTTATCATCAAAATCAGTAACTGGCACATTGAAAGTTACCCGGGCTTGCTGACTGGTAAATTTCTCTAATGACACCTCTACTAATTGAATTGACCCTTCCTCTAAAGAAAAATGACTGATCTTATCAAGTGCATGGGCGATAAGTCCTGCTAAATGATAACCACGATCCAATACCCCAGCAATCACTAACGATTTCTCCTCAAAATTACGCTCATAAATTTCGTAAGCGATTCTCCTTACTTTTTGGGCTATCTGTTCTGAATCTAACAGCAGCCGAGCGGTTTCTTTGCTAGGCATAAAAGATAGAATGAGTTAATAGTTTAATGAATCAAATGCTGATTGTAACAGTTTAGGGAGTCCGAAGGCTCGGGCCTGGAGTTAATATGACCCTAGGCTTTTGCACTGTCGTTTCCATCCTCCTCTCCTTATTATACAAAGCAATTTCTATTAATTCCCAAGACTTAGTACACTGTAAACTAAATAGATTTGCCTTTTGGCAGTGTCTTTTGCCAAATGGCTTCCATCTCCGTACTTCATACTCCAGT